>JAQFZN010002577.1:0-11020 GCA_034687075.1 Geophilus carpophagus | reverse complement strand
TGTGGGAAAATGTAAAATACAGCTAACATTTATAGTTTCTTCTATAAGTGGGTGGTCCCATCTTACCTCATGACCCCATCTTGCCCCACTTTCCCCTATATGGAAGTAAGTAGAAGAAGTTATCAATATTAGATGAATATTTTGTTTTTTGTTTACAAGACTTTCAAATAATTACCACCAGATGTCTGCAGCAACGTTATTTAAATATGTTCAGAAAAAAATATAGAATCCAAGCCAGAAAAACAAAAAAAAGACTAAAGTCATAAAGACTATTGGAAATATTTTTCCAACATTATTTCTTCTCCAATATTTTATGGGAGATTTTAACTAATTAAATTAATTTATCAATTATTATAATAAATTGATTTAATTGATTTATTGTTTGTTGTTTAAACAATTGACAATGGTCAATTTATGCCTTCTCAAAAACGATGCTTCTAGGCCATCCTAATTAGCAAGATGTAACTTTTCCAATAAAAATGTTTTTTTTTCTTTTGCTTTTATCTACTTCAAAAAAAAAGTTAACAACTAGCCAATCACCGACATTGAAATTTTTTTAATTAACAGGTCTAATACCCTAAACTTATCACTGCATCCATTAGAGTTTACTGACTCATCATCACTTGACGCTCTTTTTTCTTCATCTTCCACTTCTGCCTCCTCTGCTTCATCTTCCTCCTCTTCTTTATCTTGTTCAATGTTATTAGATTGTACAGATTTGCCTGGTGCAACATCTTGGCATTTATTCCGAGATATTGCACCGCATTGACTTTAATAGCTCTGTAACTGAGTCGCTAAGAATGATATTAGTTTCTTCTCCATCAGATTGCTCAGGTGGAAGTCGATTCAGAACTCTTTCACGATCCATTGGAATGATAGAACATTTTGCAAAACCAGCTCGAATGTTTGCTGCTGCTTTAATTTCAATTTTTTCCCGAAGTTTATTTAGAAGAGCTGGAAATACTTCTTTTGGAATTAAGCATTCTTTTTTACCAGCCCCTTTCTTTCAATTAGTTAGAATTTCATGCCAAAAAATCTTAAGTGGTCTAAAAAATGCAACGTCAAGCGGCTGTGTAAGATGTGGCAAAAATATAAATCTGATGTTATTCTATTCACAAATCCTAATGACATCAGAAGAAATATGACTAGACAAGTTGTTTCCAATAAAACTTTCGGACCAGACAATCTTCTGGAATATTTCAGTGCAATACTGTAGATTCGAACCAATCGCAGAAACAGCAATGGTCAAACCAGACAAACTCCTGTTGTAGCGGCAATGAGGTGGCCCTCCTAATGTCCATCAATCGTACAAGTATACAGATTTGTACACAACATATTATGGCAGAAGTGTGCCATTGGCAGCACAAGCATACATTATAGATGTAGCTGATTTACTTTGATTCAAGACCCGTTCAGGGTATTTGCTCTTTTTATATTCTGACGGAATCATGATGACAGTTCCTTTGGATGGGGCTTTAAAAATGAAACAGCAAACTCTTTACCCGGCATATTATTCTTAAATCGGAAAATTTTTTGTCCTTTCTTGTCCAAGAATGATTACACGATACTTCGTAACTCAGTAGTGTCAAGAGGATAGCCCTAATCTGTACATGTAATCAAACATTTGATTTTAATCTTCTCTGCTTTTAAACCTAATACTGGCTGGCCACCTTGTGTTCCTGTATTTTTATTTTTTGTATGTCTATGAAGCGCCCTCCTGCTGATTGCATACTTTAATTCTGCTTTTCTAAATGACATTCCATCTTTAATTGCAGCTAATACTCTTGCAAGTGTCTCAGGAGAAGGTCTGATGTAGCACTTGGATCTTAGATCAGGTTTATAAACTCGTGGCATGCTGTCCCTATTGACCTCGGTGACGTCACAATAACTTTCAATCTGTACGTTTTTATAAAATGATCAATTAAAATATTATCATATGTATATGATTATTTTACACAATGTGTAGAACATGTGTCTAACTTACTGCAAAGTTTCAAGAAGATCTATACTGTAGTTTTTCTTAGCCATACCAATGTGACGTGCAGACAGAAAAATGTGTCAAAACATGCCACTAATTCTCGCCTCTGGTGAGAAATCTGAACATTATAGCACAAATTGTAGCTAACATATGGTACTTTTATAAAAAAATATAAACATAACATAGTATATCATTTCCAGATTTTATTTCAACATTTAACATTTTCCGACGTCACTGTCTCGATTCCCCATGCAGTCTCTATACACCCCGTTTTACGTTACATGATTACTATAAATCAGTAAAATTGGAAACTAAAAAAAATCAGTTTATACAAAAACAAAAATTCATTATTAAGTTTGATACTTGATGAATGGACAAGCTTCAAAAATTGTCGTTATTTGAACAGAAATGTTTATTATTCAAATGTTAACTACAACAACCTAAGTCTGATCAGAATTTATGGTAATTGTTAAGCTGAAGTTTTAAAAAATCTACTTCAACAAAAACTTTCTAGTTTTAAAATCAACTTAAGTGATGTTTTGGCCCTAACAAACAATGAATCATTTGTTATGAAAAACCTTGGAAGGGAGTCATCATTTATGGTCCTCCAAATATGCTTGAATCACAATATTTAATTTGCAATTTGTGACATTATTTACAAAAAAATATCAAAACCTAAAAGAAGCAATTTTGATAATGATTTTGTAGAATTTTCTTCTGCAGAAAAATCTATGAAAATTTCAACTTAAAAACTGTGACGATGATGAATCTATACAAGTAGAAGAGGATGCAGATGCTGAATTACTTGCAAATTCTGAAATCATTTTGGATGAGCAGAAAGATTTTAAGACAGCTGTAAACAATGTCCAAAAAATTGTGAAGTTGTTTATAAAATCAGCGGTAAAACACTGTGTGCTTCAAAAACACATTAAAAACAAGCATCGAAAAGAACTCAATCTCATGTTGGATTCTAAGACTAGGTGGAACAGAGTATTGCTTTAATGTTGGAGCGGTATTTATTGTTGAAATCCTGTATTAAAAAAGCATTGATAGACCTAAACTCTCTGGTAAAATTATATGAAAATAAGATTGGAAAAATGCAGAAATTGTTAAATGTTTTAAATCCCGTACAATTGGCACTGGGTGCAAGAGATTGTAATCTTGTTACTTCAAAAGGAATTATAAAGTTTCTCTTCAATTCTGTTCAAGATTTATCTGTTACTTTAGCAAAAAACTTATTGGAAGCTCTGCAGAACAGGCTATTAGAAAGGCGTTCAAAAGACTAGATTTCGCTTATAATGTTTCTGCAAAATACAGAAATTTTAAAACCTACTACAACTGACTGTGACTTTCATAATTATGAACATCTTTTTCTAAATCATCAATTTCCGAAATATGTAAATTAGCAAAAGACTTGGTATTCCAGTATTTTTCTGATGATCGGGACATAGTCATAGAAAATGATTTGGATTTATGCGACCTAATTGATGTAACAACAACAAGTGTGATCTTATTTTACCATCACCATCAATTACAAATGATTTGTTGAAGAAGTCTTTGACAAGTGCAATAATTAGGTCACAGAAAACTATAAAGGCAGTAAAACCTGACAAAACAACATCTATACAAAAGGAGATGAAATTGTATCAGACAACAGGAACAATGACACATACTGTTAAATGCATTTATAATTCATTAATGACAATTAAACCAACATCTACCGAATCTGAGCGAGTTTTTTCAATTTCTCGCACAATTGTTATAAAAAACCGAGTGGGTCTATCAGACCATTCAATTAAGGTTTTGTGTTTTTTAAAAACCTACTGTAAAAATGTAGATGCTACTGTAGGCTAAAGAACAGGTGATTTCAATTTTTTTGTTTTTATTGCTGTTATATTTGTTTTTTTTTTAAATAAAAAGAAAAAATTTCTTAAATGTATAACATTTTTAATATTTAAAAAAAAAACACCCAGTTACCAGGTAATCTTGGAATCTTATAAATTTTCAATCCTGAATCCTGGGATTGAAAAAAGTCCAGGAACAGCACTTGCAACATGTGATACCATGTGTCAAAAGGTAATTTTTTGTAGCAGTTGTTGAGATCAGATTCCAAAGTTCTCTTAATTCTTTGTGTGATCACAGAAATGTTTTGCCATTATCAGAGTAGATAGTTTTACTGACTCCATAACAATCAAAAAAATGACAAAGGCAAAGAATAAAGTCTTCTACTGTCAAGGAGCTTACTAATTGTGTGTGGATAGCTCTAGTAACAGCACAAGAAAATATAGCAACATACAATTTTGACATATTATCATGGAGTTTAAAAATTAATTTTGGCTTTATTCATATGTGTTAACTCCTATACTTCATTGTTTAAGGCTTTTTCAATCTTCTCCCTAAGATCATCATTAGAACTGTGATTTTAACTATCTGCTGTCTCTCTACATGTATGTTTGTATGTTAAAAACATTTTGGAAATGTCCAGTAACGTTTTTATGACGTTTGGAGTGCCAGAATCATCTTCCTGATTTTTCTGCATCTTTTAATATCCTACACTTTAATTTTCTGAGTTTTTTTTGTGATGTTTTTTATTGGTTTGTTACTCTTTTACTTCTTATTGTTATATTATTATATTGTTTTTCTGGTTCTTCTATTTGTTCTAGTTGTTCTATTACCCCCTTGTTCATACCTGAACCCCTGTTTCCATTTATATCTGTTTCTTTCTTTTTGGCTTTCCCAATTTCATAGCTTTCCAATATTCTTCTTTTATACCAATCTTTCTTTATAGTTTTGATTGTTGCTGTTTCCCATATCATTTCACATCCTGTTTCTTCTTTGTTGTTGCACATGGCACTTTTTGTGTTTTTCTTTTCTACATCTCTTTTATGTTCCTCTACTCTCACCTCCAATGCTCTACCTGTTTCACCTACATATGTTTTGCCACATTCATTACATTCTATAGTATATATGTACACCAATGCCCTGTGTTTTTGGTGTAATCTGTTTATTTTTAAATGTATTGTTTAAATTGTTTCTGTAATGGAAACTTGTAGTTCCTTTTTCTCTAAATATATTTCTAATTTTACTATTATTTTTAGTGTTAGGAAAATTACCAATGTGTGGTTTTTCTCTCCTGTTTTTGGTAATGTTGTTCTTTCTTCTGTGTATCTATTCTTGGCTCTACCATTCTAATGTTGCTATAGGATATCCACTTTTTTGTATAATTCTACCCATTCTTTTTCTCCTGTATCAAAACCTTGTTTTGTTGTGCAAGCACTATCCAGTCAACCCCAGAATATACCCTTTTTGGTACTATAGTTGTGGCAAGATTTCCAGTTTACAACATGTCCTGTACCATATTGGTTATAGATCCATGTTGTTTCAATTTTTCTTATACCATTCTTATTTTTTATTTCTGCAATTGTGTCTAAGTATTTAATCTTATTACCAATTCTCTCTAATTTTACTTGCAATCCATTTTGTTGGTTCCATATTTCACCAAATCTTTCCAGGTCTTCTTTTTTGCCTATTATAGACATATCATCTACATACAGTATCTTCCATATTTTCTTAGTTTTATTCTCTTTTCTTCTATAACTTTTATTACTTCTTTTTCTTGCTTTCTGGCAAATAACTCTGCTAAACAAGAACTTATGCAGAATCCTATAAACAAACCTGTTTTTTGTTTTAACAGGTATTTCTCCATTTGAAAACATCAACTTCTAAACATGTCTCTAGCAATTTTACTAATATTTCAGTTTTTATTAGTTTATTTTCTATTTTAAGAATCCATTTTCACTTTCTTTTTCTAAGAGTTTTTTTACCTTCATTGAAAGCTTCCTTTTTATCTACTGATGGATACGTAGCATTTATATCATAGATTGCTATTTGATCATTTTGATCTTACTCTAGATTTTTTATACTATTAACTCAATTTTTTGTAGTAATATAGGATGTTTCTTCTTTTTTCATTAATTTTTTGATAATCTGTGCCAACTATTTAGCCAAATGATTTGTTGCACTTTCTCTCATATTGATCACTGGTCTCACTACTTCTTCTTCTTTATGTATCTTTATTCTGCCTGTTATTATTGCAGATCTTTCTTTTTCCAATGGTTTTATCCACCTATACTCTCTAATAGTCCATAAGTGTTTAGCTTTACTAACAATGTTTTGCATGTTGTTTTTAAACTTCCTGACTTCTTTTACACTGTATCCATATAATTTTTTATACATAGTTGATTTTAAGTGTTCTTCAACTTTTGCTTTTTACTTTTCTTCTTCATTGGCTATTAATTTTCCTCCTTTCTCAGCTTTTACCACTATTACTTCATTTTCTTTCAAGCTTTTTTTAACTTCTTTTAATACTTTTTTGTTTCTGTAGTTTTTTGTGTTTTCTTTTCTGTTTTAATAGTGTCCCATATTTTTAATTTGATTTTGTTTTTATCTGTGGTGATTTTTGTTATTGCTTTTTCACATTCTAATATTACTTCTTTTTTATTTGTTTTTGTTTGTATTATTGTTTTTTAAGCAGAATTGGCTTCCCATATTCAGTAATTCAAATTCTTTTGCTGTAAGATCTTTTGTGGATCTGTCCACAACATGGGGTTGTTTGATAAGTAGAAGATCTGCAAAATCAATTCCAACTACTGCAAAGGGTGGTTTTTTTTTAACTTGATTCAATAGAAGTGGTGCAGTTGACATTACACAAGGTTTTGCTTTTATTCTTTAGCAGATAAGACACCTTTGTAGTGCTCTTTGAATTGCTTTTTTTTTCTGATTATCCAGTACTGCTTTCATATTTCTGCTAATATTTCTTAAAGGCTAGCATGGAATAATCATTGAAGAATGCCAAGAATAAGGAGTGAGATAAACATTTCTCCAGGAGGAAGTAAAATTGGATGACATATATGATACAGAAGAGTAGTCATTTGTAAACGTCCTTGTATATGTAGAATATCTCCATCTAAGAATGGTGAAAGTTGTTATAAAAAAGACTTTTTTGGTAAAACCTGCGAAAGTCTCAGATTTTATTCGAAAAGGCTTCTTCTTGTGTTGTCTATTTTCTTCACTTGAATAAATGCATAGATCTTTTAGACAAAATGTGTTTTACTCTCTCTAAGGCACATACAGATACTGAAAGCAAAAAGTGGCTCGTCTTGTGGTGCCACCATGTGTTAGTTAAAACAATTACATCACAAATTGCCTCCTTGGTTTTAATTATACTCAAACAACAAAATTAAAACTAAAATTACTGTTATATAAAATCAAATATATACATATATATATTGATGAAATCAAAAATCTTCAGTTAGTCTTCAGCAACTTCAGAATGTTCTTTTTCATTGCTAGTCCATTCAGTCCTTTGGTCAAACAGTCTGCCTTCATTTCTTCTCTTGGAATGTGTAATAATTCAATTTCCCCTGACTTGACTAACTCTCTAACATAAAAAATTTTTCTATTTAAATTTTTGGTCCTCCCTCTCTGATTCCCTTTAACTAAAGTTACAGCATTTAAACTGTCACAAAATAATGTAGTCTTTAAATTTGTTTCACCCAAGATGCCCAACTCTTCCATCAAATCCCTAAACCACTTTAATTCCATTGCTCCCTTATCTAAAATGTACAACTCACTTTCAGTAGTACTTCTGGCCACTATATCCTGTTTATTACTCCACCAGTGCACTAGAGAATTTCCATCAAAAATTACCATGCCAGAAAATGACTTAACATCCTCAGTTCTATCCCAACTGGCATCAGTATAGCCAACTAATTCATGCTTTCCCTTAACATATCTGATGCTATAATGCTTTGTGCCCTTCAAATATCTCAGCACTCTCTTCAGAGCATTTAAGTGAATCTCACATGGATCTTTATTAAATTGTGAAAGAAATCTCAATGCAAAACTAATATCAGGACAAGAATGTGTAGCTAAAAACATTAGTTTTCCTAATATTTCCTGATAAAAAGTTACATCCACTGTTTTACTCTCTTGAAATCCATCCAACTTTTGGTTTACATCATTAGTACTTTTAACTGGATTACAGTCATCCATCCCATATTGGTTCAAAATATCTATTAAATATTTTTGCTGACATAGTAAAATTTCTCTTTCTTTTTGTTCTAATTTTATTCCCAATAAACAGTTTGCTTCTCCTAATGCCACTAATTCTATGTAATCTCTAACTTTATCCAAAAATAAATTTTGAAATTCACTTGAACTTGAAACTGTTGCAATGTCATCCACATGAATCCCTAAATATAGGAAGTTATTTCTTTTCATTATGAAATACAAACAAGGGTCTGACTTAGATTGGTTAAAATTACATTTAGTTAATACATCATGAAAAAATTCAAACCAACATTTGCCTGATTGCTTTAAGCCATTTATGCTTTATAGCAATTTACATACTTGACCTTTCTTCCTTTTTTCAAAACCTTTTGGTTGTATCATGTAAACAACAACATCAAGTTTTCCATGCAAAAAGGCAGTTTTTGCATCTTCAATTCTAATTCTTACATCTAACTTAGCTGCTAAGCTAATTAAAAATCTCAATGTTTTTATTGGTATTAATGGGGAAAATGTGTTAAAATAATCTATTCCAGGTTTTTGGGAACACCCAACTGCTACTCGTCTAGCTTTGTATTTCACTTCTATTCCATCCATCCCTTATTTAATTGTAAAAACCCATTTTGATTTTACTGGTTTGCAATCACTTGGTAGATCACACAATTTCCACACCTGGTGTTTCTGCATCTGATTCATCTCACTTCCCACAGGGGCGGATCTAGAAAATTCTCAAGAAGGAGGCCATAAAAAAATTTTGAGGAACCATCATGAGTAATGTAGGAGGGAAGAGTTAATAGGTGTCATGTGTGAGAAGTAAGTTAAGGTATTTTTCTTTCCAAACAGGCACAGATTAAAATATACAAGAAAAAAACTTACGTTTGGCAATTTATGGTAATTTTTAATTTCATATAACATTTAGTGGGCTGAAAAAAGAGTTGAATGTATTGCAGCAGTTCCTGAAGGTACGGAAGTAAGTTAAATTTAAAATCAGTTTGCCACATATTGAAAATATTTCACCCTCAAAAATTTTAGAAATTGTCTCGAAGCAAAAAAATTTATCGTCAAATTTTTTCAAAACCGGACATTTTTTAACTTCACCGAATGGCAATGCTGATTGAAATTACGGTTTATGGGTATCTTATTTAAAATTAAAATTTACTTATTTAGGACCGTGTAAAAAAAGTTAGCGGTTGCATGATGAAGAAAGCTGGATTGGTAATAATTTTGCTTAAACTAAAGTTAATTTTTTTATTGAGTTAAACAACTTACTATTCAAGATAAGTGAGGACGGAACATTGCATTATGATAAAGTTAAGGAAGCTTATAACGATCTTAAAGCCCGAGTATGTATATGTAGTTGTATTTTACTTACAAAATTATTTTTAAACTTCCCTAAGGGGGTGGCCATGGCCCCCATGGCCCCCCCCTTGGATCCGCCCCTGACTTCCCATTGCCATTTGCCGTTCATTGATTTCATGGATTTTCATTGCTTCTTCATATGTGTTAGGAATTGGAATATCTTCAGCCTGATTTGCCTGTTGTTTTTCCTTGATTCTCTGTGATTTTCTTGCTCCTTGTTGAATTAATTGGTTCTCATTCTCCTGTCTTTTGGCTTCATCTTGAGCATTTTTGATAATTCCTTTTGGTAGTCTAACCACTTTTGCTGACATTGTAATGTGATCCTGTATTATGTCATTTGGTTCATTTTCTTCTCTATTTTTTACTGAGTCTTTAATTGTATCATCATCAATATCAAATAAATTTACATATTTTATGTCCTCTGGCTGTTTTATTGACATCTTTTTCTTGAAATACAAGTAATCCATGCATACCGTAAATAATATAAGACGCACTTTTTTTCCTAAAAATTTTGTCCTAAAAACCAGGTGCTTCTTATACATGAATACCTATTTTTTAAACTAATAACATGTATATATATTGATATATATGTATATATTAACATATAATATATATAAAACCTATAAACAGTTACACAGGTTTTTTCATGGTTTTTAGTTGAAAAAATCAACTGCGTCTTATACATGGTATCGTCCTATACGCTGGTATTTACGGTAATTGTAATTCATCAAATTTCACATTGCATACTTCTTTTATCTCATCTTGTATGGGGATATATATGCGATAAGCTTTTCTGTTCATTGAATATCCCAGAAAAATTTCAACTCTGGCCTTTGCATCAAATTTTCAGAGTTGCTCTCCATGTATCATCATAAATACTACACAGCCAAATCTTCTAAAACATTAAATTGGTACATACAGCATATTTCTTAGTTGGACATCTCCATATTCTTTACATTGATTTATGACTACATCACCAGTTCCTATAGCTGTCATTTTTCCATCTTTATTTGCCAGTTTTATGTCTACTTCATAATTGTCAAATTTGCTGAAATTTTCTAATGACACCAGAATCCACGAGCCATTTTGAATTTTTATTATTTATATCCTTTTTGTCATGCTCTTCATCTTTAATTTCTCCCACACAAGCTGTTTCTCTCTCAATTTTATTTATCAACTTTACTGTATTGCTTTTGTTCAGTTTTTCATTCATTTTGTTAATCAGATTATTCTCTTTAATTTGTACCTTATTGTATTCTTCTGGTTCCATCCCCCAACATGTGTATGCAAATTCAACTGGTTCATTTATCTCGTAACTTGTAGCTGCTGTTTAATTTTGTCCATGACCTTTTCCTCTAAAATTATTTTTGTTTTTTCCACGACCTTTTGGTGGTTCATTTCTTCTCTGTTTTGTACACTCATTTGATTTATGTCCAAGTTCCTGGCAATTAAAACATTTTGTTTTTGAATAACAGTCTCTGGCAGTGTATCCTCCACGTTCACAGTTAAAACATCCATCTTCCTACCTCACTTATTATCTTCAATTCTTCACTTTTCAATTCTTCAATTCTTCACTTTTCAATTCTTCAATTCTTCACTTTTCAATTCTTCAAT
>JAQFZN010002576.1:0-11021 GCA_034687075.1 Geophilus carpophagus | reverse complement strand
TGCATCTAGCCAATCACAGCCCACTTCAATTATGTGATCTGGAACAAGATTCAAGCCCTGATTTCTGATTGGCTACTACTAACTAACTGCTGCCATCAAGTGTGAACACTTTTAAATTGCATTGCTTTAATTTGTGTTTACATTGCGTTACCTTTAGCTCAGTGTGAACCAGGCTTAACACAACTAGCTCGCAGAGAGCTCGCTGCGAGATAGCTATCTCGCTGCGATATAGAATTAGTTCTCTGTGAGCTCGCACTGAGCTAAAATGTGCTCAGTTTCTATATCGCTGTGAGATAACAGCGAGCTAACAGCGATATAGATTTCTATATCGCTGCGAGTAAAAACGAGACTGTCTGGTACTGGTTTTAGTTTTAATGAATAAAAATTAAATAAATTAATTAAGTGAAAATAGAATCAGTATTCTATTTTCACTTAGTCAATTTATTTAATTTTTATTTGTATTCCATTTATTTTTATTTATATCTTTATTTTAATTCTATTTTAATTTTTATTAATTTTTATGTTTATTTTTATGTTTATTTTTAATTTTTATTTATTTTTATGTTTATTTTTATGTTTATTTTTAATTTTTATTTATTTTTATCTTTATTTATTTATATCTAAATTTTTAGAACACAGAAAAATCAGTATACCCAGTACACACAAAGACTTCTTTAATACTACTAATGTAACATTTGTTTTGCTTGTATTAGGGCTTCCAATCCCGGGATCCCGAGACCTCGAAAACTCGAGATCCCGGAGTTTTTTACAGTCCCGAGATCCTGGGATTGGTGTACTCCAATCTCGGGATTTTATACTTTATAATATTATAATTAATCTAAAAATTTGAATTTATTCTTAAAATAAAAAAGAACTGTAAATCAGAATTTTTATTGACGAGTAAGCCAATTTTGGTTTAAATTCTGTGTTTACCTTCCCCTCCCCCGCTAGGGTTAGCTGAATAATAATACTTTAAATGGTAATATACGAACAAAAAAAATTATTGCAAAAAAAAACTGAAATCATCTCTAAATAAGTTCTGGGATTGCATGAGGAAAAAAGGAGAGGCCGTGCTACAAGTAGATAGGTTTAAACAAGTGAACATAGGTTTATTCCATAAGGATATGCAAAGAGCAAGGAGCTCGTACAACAATTTCTGAACAAGTAACTCGTTATATAAACTCTATTGATTATTACAGCTCGCATACTTATTGCGCGTGTCGCGTGCTACAATTATAACAATGGCAATATTAAAAAACATCACAAATCATACACTGGCATTGTCCTAATGCCACAAATTCCCCTCATTTGGGATTTTTTTTAAAAACTTAAAACAATAATGAATAAAGTAAAGTTTATACCATAAAATTATTAGTCACATTTTCCATTTTTCTCCCTGATATCGCCTTTGTTAGAATGTCCGCCGGGTTACGTTCGCCCCTTATAAAATCTAGAACAATATTGGAATTAGTCAAATTAAATTTACAATAGTTCATACGTCTACTCAGATATTTGGTTCTCAGCTTCTGAGAACCTTCTCGCAATATTTTTATTACATTCATATTATCACAATAAATGATTTTTTTTATGTTATTGACTCGCAAAATTTCTTTACACAAATCATCTGTCCAGAGGATTTCCTTGGTTAACTCGGTTAAAGCATCTAATTCAGCTTCAGTAGAGCTCATTGTTACTATTGTCTGTTTTCTACTTTTCCAATTGATTAAACATTTGCCAAAGAAAAGCATATAACCGTTAAATCCCCTACTATCCCGCGTGCGGTCCTGCGACGCGTCGCAATAGCTAATTAATTTGATCACCTCGGACTTTTCATATTTTAAACCTAATTCTAGAGTTCCCTTCAAATATCTCAATACGCGCTTTAATCCTTCATAATGCATTAACCTCGGATTATTATTATATCTCGCCAAGTTACTAAGTGTATGTGCTATGTCCGGTCTAGTGAGTACAGCTAAGTACTGTAATGACCCCATTAGCTGTTGGTACTCGCTACTATCATACTCGGGACTATTCTCATATTCATCGATATTTTGGTTAACATCGCTTACGCCTTTGCATATGTTGCAATCAGTCATCTCGTATTTTTCTAGTAAGTTTCTAATATATGCACTCTGCTGTAGGATGATATTATTCTCATTGTATTTCAACTCTATGCCTAATATTCGACTCGGGCTTTCTTTTGTTGTTAGTATCAAATCCTCTTTAATTAGATTAACTACTTGTTTCTCGAGTTCATCAGCGTTATACACTGTTGTGCAGTCATCTACGTGGATTGCCAAAAATACCCATTTTTGGTTCTCGATGATATAGTAAAGACATTCGTCATCTTTGCTCTTATTGAATCCAGCTTTTATCAATATACTATCTAGCCTCTCGTGCCAATTTCTTCCAGATTGTTTCAACCCATATATTGACCTGTTTAATTTACATCCCATAGATTTATCTTCGTCAAACCCAGGAGGTGGTTGCATCCACACTTCCTCTTTTAATATCCCGTTTAGATAAGCTGTTTTAACATCGTGTAATTTGATCTTAGCACCAAATTGCACCGCAATCGCGATTAATAACCGTATTGTTTCTGTTCGTGCTACGGGAGAAAATGTCTCCTCGTATGTTTCTCCATATTTCTGAGAGCAGCCGACTGCCACAAGTCGTGCTTTGAATCTCTCAACTTCGCCATTTACGGCGGGCTTTACTCGAAAAACCCACTTTGACTTTACCGGCTTTATGCCTTGAGGTAGTTTGGTTAAAGTCCATACACGCAATCTATCCATATCCCCGAGTTCATCCCTTATAGCTTGCAACCACTGCGCCTTTTGAGGACTATTTAAAGCTTCACTATAAGTTTTTGGAATAGTTATATCGCTAGCTAAAAGTGTCTTATCCCTTAGCCTCTGAGAACGTCTCACGCCTACTGCTACTAAATCTCTCTCCCTCTGTTCATGGCTTAATTGTTTCTGCACCTCGATGACTGCTCTAGTTTGTCCTGCGCGCCTACCTCGTGGACATACTTGGGCATCGTGCTCCTCGCCATTGATTACTATAGGTTCTTCCTCAATTGCATCTGGTTGTTCTCGTATAATCTCATCAATTTCTCTAGGATTATCTAAGTCTAAGTCTAAGTTTCCATGAGGGAGTTCCCCCGCCACCTCCTGTTCTGAAAAATCATTTTCAGAAATTAGGCTATTGGTGTCTGTAATCGAAATCAAATCATCATGATTTTCCGAATATTGATTTTCATCCTCAATGTTATCTAAGTATGTGTACCCTAGCTTGCTCTCAATAAATTCAACATCATAAAATTCTCCAATTTTGTTAGTGTTCAACATTAGGACTCGATAACCTTTTCGATTGTCTGGGTAACCCATGAAAATGCCGAGTTCCCCTCTCGGTAATATTTTATTGCCTATGGTGTGTACTATGGCAACACAACCAAACCTTCTTAAAAAGTTTATACTAGGTGTTCTGCTGGACCATACACTTTCGGGTGTTATATTGTGCACTCTCGTGTGACACAAATTTTTAATTCTTACCGCACAATTAAGTGCTTCCCCCCAAAATATTTTTGGGAGGCATGAAACTATTAAAATTGTCCTAACAATTTTCATTATTTCTTGGTTGGCCCTTTCAGCCACACCATTCATTTGAGGGTGATAAGGTATTGTTAGCTCGTGCTTGATACCTTTACGTTTTAGGTATTCGTCTAACCTCTCGTTTACGAATTCTCCGCCATTGTCGCTTCTTAATATTTTTACCCTATTGCCCGTATAGGTTTCTATTGCTTCTAGTCTTTGTTTAACCAATTCCGGTGTTTGCGCCTTTGATTTCATTAATGCACTAAAGATTTTTCTACTGAAATCATCAATTAAAATCAAAATATATTTTTCATCATATATTGTTGGTGGCTCTATTGGACCCATTAGGTCTACATGTATCAGTTCTCCAATGTTATTGGAATTCCTCTTGGACAAACGTTTATGTTTACAGCGTTTTGTTTTACCTTGTAAACATATGATACATTTATTTGTATAGTCTGATTTGTTAAAATTAATTTTTTCCAAGCCTCTTACCATGGTTTTATCATGCATAAGTTTCAGTTGTTTATTATTAATATGGCCTAATCTTAAGTGTAATAAACTAAGATCGTCGCAGGCAATATATGTACTCTCGTTTGGCATAACTCGAGTGTCCACTAGGTATTTATTACCTATACGTTTACCCTTAAGTAAATAATTGTGTATTGTTATATTACAATCATTCTTATCAAGAATTACAACTTCATACTCAAAAAAAATGCATATATAACCATGTTTGGTTATCCTAGGGACTGACAATAAGTTTTCCTCGCATGAGGTAACCAACAATATTTTTTTCAAGTCAGTTGTTCCATTTGTGTGGCTTAACAATATGTTGCCTATTCCCTGTGTATAAATAGGTTTACCGGCTGTATATATTATTTTTTTTGTTCTTATTAAGTTGTTAATTAGATCTACTCGATTAGTTATGTGGTTTGTGGCACCTGAGTCCACATTCCACTGAATATTTAAATAATTATTATCCTCGATTACATTATTTACTCTTGCCTTTTCACACTTTGAATAAAATAAAGAATTGTTGTACCCTACCATACAGTCTTTTCGCTCGAGGTCACCTTCATCTGTACTTTCATCAGTCGAATCGCTTTCATTGTTGTCCATTTTCTCGTCACTTTGTTGTAGTTGATCATTATCCAGCTGTGGTTCCTCAGTACTGCAGGCTTCATCCATTTTTGCTTTTTCTTGTATTCGATTTTTATTAATTGACTCTAATTTCTTAGCACAGAAATTCTCGCAAAATTTACAAGTACAGTTTATATCATTTAAACAATTAATAATTGCAAATTTTTCAATATTCTCGGATTCTTGATTTTCCTCGATTTGTATCTCGCGCTCTTCTTTGATTTGCATAAGTGGTTCTTCCTCGACTTCTGACACCTCTTGTGATGGTAAATCCACATAGCGCTCGCAGTCCTCAGTAACTGCTCGTCGAAGCTGCTGGATTTGGCCTATTACTGGGAACGGGATATCGGATCGTTCCATACCTTTGAGCTTTTTTGGTTTTTCTTTAATGTTCTCGACATAATAAATTTCGTTCATTTTTACACTTATTATTTCCTCTTCCTCATCCATGAGATCATAATAGGTGTAATTACCTCCTCGAATCAAATATACCCAGCTTCGGTTATTTTTATAACCAACTTCCAATAAATTTTCACGATTTTTCTCCTCGAAATCAATTGTTGCTTCGTTCATGTCGACTACTTTTAATGGTGGGCAATCTTTAAAGTCTTTTCGAACGGTTTCCATTATCTCGTCATCTGTCATGTTGGCTTCAAAACGTGAAAAATCTTCATTTAAATTTATTTTTCCATATGGTATTTGCTTGTTGGTGATCCCCATTTCACGCAAAAATTGGATTTGATGTAATTCATCATTCTTGTTATTTATTTCTTTTTCTGCTGGGAGTTCAGGTACTTTAATATTTTCGAATTTTATTTCTTCTATAGTGCTCATTTGGAATGCGATCTCGTTTTCATCATCCCAGCATTCTTGCTCGATTATTACGTCATCTGCATGATGGCTTTCTTTCTCGTAATTAATATTACTTTCAACTTGTAAAGGTTTAATTTTAGTATCACTTGCCTGTGCATAAAAAGTTTCTTTTTCCATTTCATATCGCCAATTGTTGTTTGCGTACACTATTTTTTTTAGTCCGTCTGGTAAATAAATTATTTTAATAATACGATTCGGGTCCGCGATGTCAATTTCGCCTTCGAAATAATTCTCCACTCGTTCGGCATTAGATGGCACTGAACGGCGGGGATTTATTCCTGCACTGGTGTTGTCAACGCAAACAATTTTCTTAAAAACATTTTGACTTCCCTGCCTCGAGTCCTCCGCTTCCAAATTCCAATCCACATCCCATGCGTCTTCTTGATAGTCCTTGTCAACTTGTTGACCCTCGTTGGTCATCAATGCCGTTCTTTTCCCTCCGGTTGCTCCGCGTGGCTTCCATCGCCCTCCATCTTGTTTTTTCGGAACTGCACCGGTGTTCCTCGATTTTTCCGCTTTTTCCCGCTGCTGGTTCTTTCGAATTCGAATTTCACAGTTCCCTGTACGATGACCATACTGCTTACACTCAAAACACATAGGGCCCTTGGTGCACTGGTATCTCCAGTGCCCCATCTCGCCACAATCATAACAAATCTTCCTTTTATCCGCCATTTTACTGTTCACGCGATCACTGCTGTTCGAAGAATAAGTTGTAGCCTCGCATGTTTGTCTGTAATTGTTACTTTGGCCCTCTAGCCTCCTAGTGACTTCTTCAGCTATTAGGCCCTGCCTAGCCTCGTTAAGTGTTAATTTTACGTAACCAAACGTACTTTTCGTATTTATAAATTCCTTTCTGAGCCCTCTCTTTATGAAATGCAGCAATTCTTTGTCAGTTATTTTTGTTTTTGTCGGATCACATTTTTGCCGTAAATTCTCTGCCCTTTCAAAATATTGGCTCACTGTTTCCTGTCGCCTCATTGCAATGTGAGTTAGACTTTCTAGGGCCAAAATGTTTTCATCTGTGTCTTCCTTTTCCATGCGAGTTTTTAAGTCATCCCATATGACTTTAGCATTTTTTTCTGTCTGATACAGATCCCTTTTTGCAGGTGTTAAATATTCAAGAATGAACCATCGAGCTTTATCATTTGCTACTTTCCATTCTTTATATTTAGTCATTTTTGTTGTGTAGTCTGCTACAGCCGCATTCTGCGGTTTTTCAGGTTTTACCTCCTCAATCGCTAATTCGTACACCTCGCGCCTTTCCAAATAGGCCTCCATTAATAGTTTCCAACTTCTATAATTGTTATCCTTTAGCAAAGGGATAACATGGGTTCTTTTTTCATCCTCGCTGTACATTTTATAATGTACTTTAGCCCCCTTTTTTTTCCTTACTCGCTACTTGTCCTCTTTTTTTGCTCGATTTCTTTTTTTTAAACAATTTAATTCGAACGTACTCGGAATTTGAATTTCCCGCTCTTGCTTACCTCTCGCTACGATTGGCTGATTCAGCTCTTATCCTCCTCTCGCTTTTACCAAGTAATGGATTTTTCCTTCTTGGATTTTTCCTTCTTGTTTTTTTGCTCTCGATAATTCTTTCTATCCACTCAACCTTTTGCAGCACCCAACCATCCTCTGCTACCACATGAGGAAAAAAGGAGAGGCCGTGCTACAAGTAGATAGGTTTAAACAAGTGAACATAGGTTTATTCCATAAGGATATGCAAAGAGCAAGGAGCTCGTACAACAATTTCTGAACAAGTAACTCGTTATATAAACTCTATTGATTATTACAGCTCGCATACTTATTGCGCGTGTCGCGTGCTACAATTATAACAATGGCAATATTAAAAAACATCACAAATCATACACTGGCATTGTCCTAATGCCACATTGCTGAGGTGCAGTATACAGTGGCGTGTCAATAACCATAACAATCTATTCATTCAAATAAATACTGTATATTGCCAGGTAGTATAAAAAGGCACAATAATTGTAATTTGTTAAAGAAAATTTTTTTTCTGAACAGTCAACTTATATTAGCATGATCAAAATATTATTATTTCTTAATGAAGTAGACGGAGGATACATATTAGAGCATTATTTGTGTTTTAATTTTAAAACAACTCATATATAGGATTTAAAATGGTTTGATGAAATAGCATCTCATGTCGATACACCCAACTATATGGTTAGAAAAATTATATTTACTATTTATTTTGTCAATTTGAGCAACATTTAATGTTAAATTTATATCTTTACTTTAATTATTATTCAACTAACCCTAGTGGGGAGGGGGGTAACACAGATTTTAACCATTATTACATTTGATTAGTTTTTACATTTTATTAGTTTTTACATTTTATTACTTTTTCCTGCCGAACAATTCAATCCCGGGTTTTATAAAATGCAATCCCGAAATCCCGGGATCGGAAATTGTGACCGGGATTGGAAATTGTGACCGGGATTGGAAATTGTGACCGGGATTGGAAGCCCTAGCTTATATAGTACTGTTTTGTTCATTGGTCAGTACAATGGTGCCTGAAAACTAAAAGTAATTTTATAATTTTAAATTCATTAATGGCAGATATTATATTTATTAATATTTAATAATGTTGGTTTTAATTAATTATTAATTAATTTTTTAGTTTTTAGTTTGTTTTTGAAACTTGTTTAAATATCTGCATTTAATATGTGGATATAGACTTTCTATATCGCATCAACACGTCTCTATGATGTAGAAAATCTGTGCTTGAACTGTATAGACTTTCTATATCGCATCTATGTAGATGCGATGTAGAAAGTCTGTATAGTTTAAACATAGATTTTCTATATCGCAGAGATATAGCTGTGATATTCGTGCTGCTTGGGAGATCACTGGTTAAAATTACTTTGATTCTGTTTTTAGGCATAAATGGGCACTCTAACAAATCTATGTTGTAAGGAATCAACATTAAGTGGAGATTACCTGTATTTTATTGATTTTATTTTATTATTATTGTTTACTTTACAAGGTGAATTAGACAAAGCGGAAGTAGTCGCTTTGGAGGCATTACAAATTCTACCTGATGAACCCTCCCTCCATTTTAATCTGGCAAATGCATTGGGAAAAACAGGACGTTACTCGGAATCTGAGAGGCATTTTCTAGAAGCTATAAGACTCAATCCAACTACCCCGACTTATTACACAAATTTAGGTATTCTTCATGTATTATTATTATTATAAATGTCCTATATAGCAAGTTACAATGTAAGCAGTTTGTGGCACTGACGTGTTTTTTACATTTACAATGGTGATCAAGTTTTTTGCATTTTTAACAAGATGTAAATACTGTACTTGACAAATATTTCAATGGCTTTGCTAATTAAAATTTTATCAGCAATTTTTGTATTTGAGTTTATTATAATTATAGTATCGAAAGAGAGTGAGATCAAATTTATAAAAATTGAAAAAAATTACATTTATTTTTTTAAATGTTTTATTTTTTATTTGTTTTTATCATTTTAAGTCTTATTGTATTCAAATTATCTTAATTAAAAATTAAAGTAATTGTAACTTTAATTTTTGACCAACACGAATGGTCTTGGTTTATGACAAAAAAAGTGGTTGCTGTGAATTGCCTATGAAAATCTTTTAATTGCTATTTTTATTATTTTATTGTAGGCGTATTATACCATCGCTGGAAAAAGTATACCAAAGCAGAAATTGCGTACACACAAGCTTTACAGCTAAATCCTGGTATGAAGAGTGCAAGAGACAATCTGGAACTGCTTCATCGTACTGTTGCAAAGCAATTCATGGCTACATGACTAATAAAGAAGTATTGATAATGCCTACCGGCTGTGATTTACAGTATACAATAGTGATAATAATTAGTTGCATGACTATTATTTTCCTCATTGAGTAAATGAAGAATTCATTCCATGATCCACATATCCTCTTTGGGTGCTCATTGGCTATGGTGTTTTTCTTGTGAAGAAGATAATGATTATGATGAGGATTTAATAAGAGCAAATCAAAAACTGTTGTTACAGAACGTTTGTTTCAATTCCTGTGCCTCTTAAAAGAGAAAAAAGTGAGATATGTATTTCGGAAGATGGGTTAAGGATTTTGTGTTTATATTTTTGTCAAGAGTAACTTTAAAATGAAATTTTGCTCACACTTGTACAAATTCAAATATTAATCATTCCTAAATATAATTAGTAATACATTTAAATATTCAGTCTAATATTTTTATTTTCTAATTAATTACTCGACTGATTATTAAGAAGTGTGAATTAAAAGAAATAGCATAATTAAACAACACTTTGCTGTTTGTTTCGTGCGAAATGCATAATAAATTGTATATTGTATTTCCATTTTCCAAACTTGATCTCTAATCATTTGTATGACTAGCTTTACTTGTATTTTTTATACGCTGTTTTCTTATTTTTCTTTGTGTTCAATTAGGATTATTAATAACAATAACATATCAAAAAGTTAGGTCATTTTGATATTTACTCACGTTCAAATCTGAAATTATCATCCAAAGGCATTTTATTGTTATTATCATACCACATATTAATGATAAAAATAAAGAATTACTTTCTTTCATATCGAAATTCACTATAAAAATTATTTGTATTAATCTGATAATTTTGTGATAAACTGAAGTAATTAATTATTTTAGTGTGATAGCGTCAAATAAGAGTTAAACAATAATCATACAAAAAAAAGGTGACTCCGTGCCTTTACTTGAACCAATGTTTCTCAAAGTTATGGTATTTGCCTATCACTTGGAGGACAGTTGATGCTTTAGTGGCTACTATATATCTCACTTTATAAGTCGAACCCTAATTTTTAAAATACCAGGAATTCATTGTGCTATTAATGGCTTGTCTACCCTACCACGGCAAACAGACGGAATTACAATTCGGTCTCTGCTCCTTGTAAGGTTGCACTTGGACCCACTCTACCACCTGTGAAAACATTATGTTGTGCCCTTTTTCCAATATTAGGCAAATAGTTTTCAATTTTTCAAACTGTGCTATCTCTAGCAATGATACTGTTTTGATCCTCAAGTGACAATTCAGTATCATTGTCACTCTCAATTGGTTGCCCACGTTCATGTCCACACCTATGTCCTTGTCCTTGCCCAAGTCTACAACCACGACTATGACCACAACCACGCCCACGACCATGACAAGACCCAGAATAATTATATTCTGAAGTATCTGAAATTTCACTGCATGATGAGTCTAAATCTGATGATTCAGATGTAATGACTTTTTCAATCATCATAATCGGAATCAGATTCATTCTCTGAATTTTCTAAATATGCAGTAATTTCCTTTGATAGGGTCGTTATAAGTGGCGCGAAAATGAATAAGCGCGAATCACAAATTCGCGCTTATTCATTCGCGCTTATTCATG
>JAQFZN010002575.1:0-11025 GCA_034687075.1 Geophilus carpophagus | reverse complement strand
ATTTAAATTTATTTTAAATTATCATGTTTGCAAAATAATTCACCTGGTAGGTGTTTGGTGGGACACCCTGTATATATCAAAATAAACTACGGCATGCTAGATACCGAGCATGTCCAGCCTGCTACCGCGAGCTGAATTGATGGTGCTCACAAGCTGTTGTTGGCCTGTGGGCAGTAGTTTGGAGACCCCTTGTATAGCGCATGACATCAGTGGAAGACCAGATAGATCTTCCCGAATTTGTAATTTAAACATTTTATTTAAAAAACATGTTTTGTTTTCATACTATAATAGTAAAATCCTAAAATATAATATATAACAGTGTTATTTTTTACAAAAAATTTAATAGCAGGTCTTTGTCTTCCTACCTGCATCACAGCTCTTTGGTCAATGAAACTGATTTTGCAAAATGGTAACTCCCTGGGTTGTTATGATGACATAATGTCATCAAGTTGTCCATCAACAAGTGAATTGCTCAACAATTTGAATTTGTATAAAAGTTTTGATAAGTCTTAAAAAACATTTTAAATATCTAACAAAAATATAAGAAAATCGTAAAAAAATGAAAAAATCTAAATATCCAAAATAATTAAATATATATCAGAAAACATTTTAAGAAATTTAAAAAAAATATTTAAAACTTCAAAAAAAATTTTACATCTTGAATGTAAGCAATTGTCTGCAGGACAGACATCACTTTAAGTTTTTTACTTTATTTAAACAATCATTATTCAAGTATTAATAATGTTATACCTTAAAAACACAGGCCCACAATTGCTTTTATCATGTATGTCATTGGAAGGCAATGTTTGACTTAATTTCGCAAGATTAGATTGAGTGGCCCTTCCAGGGTATTCCATGGTTCCAGTTTTCATTCTGGACAATCATAAAACCAGTTCGAACAGGTTCAATCCGATTTGGTCGAAACCCAGGGCCAGATTTAAGTATTGACCTTTTGCCCAACGGGAATTGGCGAGAGTGATGACATCATCCGGTTTGCGTGAAAGCAAGACTTTGACTGTAAGATGGCAGTGTTTACAGAGCATCTTACCTGTCTATCTGACTTAACAAATGAATTAATTCATAAATAGATGGGAAGAAAAAATCCTAAGGCATACAAATTTTTTTCTGAATGTTATATACATGATTTTGAAGGTAAAAATATAAAAAATATTAAAAAATAAAAAATAATAAATTTAAAACTTTTATTTCTCATTGGGAAATTGTGAAAGGAAATTGTTTTATCTAACCTCTAATTGCTTGTGCATTTGGGAACATAACAATGGCTCATTTGCAAATGTTAAGCTGTTTCAGAGACAATTCATTCTACCAGCAAAAGTGAATATACAGTTAGAGCCTCGTTTTCAATTTCAAATGGATGACATCATACAGGAAGTCTCAGGGAAATCTCATGCCTAGGCGAAAGGTTAATTGCGGGGCCCTCAGCTAAAAAATTTTTGGAGCCTTTCTCCCCCCCCAAAAAAAATAAAATTTAAAAAATAAATTTATTATTATCTCTTTATATATAATAAATATAAATAGATATGCAACAAAAAAATTACTTACAAAGTTAAAAACATATATTATATTTCCAATTTAAATACACCCATACCTCGCTTTACAGCCTAGATACGTTCCGGAAAAGTTAGCCATAAAGCGAAAAGCTGTATAACGAACCAATTATTTTGATACCATTTTTGATACAATACAGCACTATTTTGGCCGTGTAACAAAACTTTGTGGGCTGTAAATCGAAAAAGTGCCATAATTAACAAATAGCAAAATGCCGTATAAAGAGCGACCGTATAGCGAGGCATGAGTGTACATTCATTCACATCAAAAACATCAAAATCATTATAACATTTTTTTCTAATTTTTTTTCTGGGGCTCCTAATGGGTGGGGGCCTTAAGCTACTGCTTATTTTGCTTACATGTAAATTTTTACAAACCAGCAAATATTTTAATGGTGGCAAACTTTTGTAAGTGCAGCTCTGGTAAGTGGACATAATTTTTAACTTCAGTTTTGAATGAAGAGGTGGTAAAATTTTCATGTGCCTACTCCAGGAAAAATGATAAATCAGCCACTGGTTACAATAATAATATAGGCCTTTTTAATACTGATATGGCACCTTTATACAACTTCTTAAGAAGTTGCCTTTGTGCGGGATCAATCTGCACATGCTTGCGGTGGCTCTGCATTGAAAATAACACAAATCAAAACCATTCAAAATGGGGTTAGGTGAACTTGCCTGAGGGTAGAAGCTGAAAATGGAAAATTTTTAAAGGTAAAATTGATGTTGATTTTGAGTTTTTACTTTATTTTTTACTTTATTTCTAGAGATAAAAAACTTTTTGAAAGCTGTAAGTTGTCAGTGGAAATAAACTTGTTTCGACTTAATTGGACACCACTTAAGATTAAATAAGACATAAACAAGAAAGCCATGACTTCTAGTGATAAAATTTAGAATTAAAAAACATTGCAAAACAGTTTTTTTTCTCCAATTTCTAGTAAGTTTAAGAATGTTATTAAATTGGATTAGATTGATTATTAAATGTTTACTTTACAAATGAACAACTTTAAATGAGACAAATCACAGTTTTTTACCAATAGCAAAACTATTTGTTAATTTCAATGATTGTAAAAGTGAATCAACATTTACTAATACAATTTACCATCACTACATGGCAGCACTAAACCTGAGTAAGGATACAATCAATACAAGTGATTCGTTAACTTCTCAATTTTCCCACTAGAAGGAAACCCTTGTACCTAATGTTTACGAATCCAAATCAACTCATGGGGGACTATCCATAATGATTACATCTACTTACAAAAATGATAAATTATTCAAAACCACCTATCAGAACCCTAATAAATCACCTGCGAAGATATATTAAATTCCTAAATAATTAAATAACCAGAAAACCAAATTTTAATAACCATAAAATAAACTTTTATTACTGAATCAACACAAAACTATTCACATCATATTACAAGTAAAATTAAATTTCAATAAAATAAGTTCCAAGATTAATTCAATCCAAAAAACAAACAAATGTAACAAAAAAATAATAAACTTCAACATTACATTTCATTATTTCTCTTGCAAATCTCAGCTTTTTAACCCGAAAAACAGGGAACTCTTTTGTTGCGTGCGGAGTGATACAAAGTTCAGAGCAGTTTCCTCCAGGCCAGCAAGTGTGTTTAGTTCCCTATCAATTTTTCATCAATTTTTATGTTGTCCCCGTTTGCCAACATTTTATGTCGGTTCCTCGATTCCAGTAGCCGGATTAATAATACGATATCTGTACTTGCTTGATGTTTAATTTAGTGCGTCTAAGTTGATCGAAAGTGTGTTGGAAACGAAGCTGAAAAACTCTATCCCCTTATGCGATACAGTGAGAAGGTGGCCATCTTGGAAGACACAAACTCAAAAACAAATGCAACTTAATGCAAAAACTAATGACTGACAACTGCCAATACATGAAATTTTATTGACAGATAAAATGGATTTGACATCATCTGGATTAAATGACAGGTAAAAATTACGTTTTGGATAAAAATATGGTGGAAAATGATAAAAGTTCGAAATTACTTGAATTTTTGAAAAATAATTTATTTTTCAAAATTTTACAAATTTCAAAAAAAAAATGGTTAAATAAGATTTAATTTGTTTATTTTATTTTTTATGTTATTTAAATGCGATTTTGGTGTTTTATATTGCATTGGTTAATTTTTAGATACGAATTTTATATCCATTTTTTTCAGGTAATGTCTGTTTTTATTATTTTCCTCACTTGTTTTTGGCATTTTGCCAACCGATGTTTCATCGTGCTGATGTCATTTTTCCTCCTTTATCACGTTGACCTTAAAATTAGAAAGAAATAACCCCAAGATTTAAAAAAATTAAAAACGCAAACGAGTAATTTCCGCATTTTTAAACCTCAATTCAAATATACATTTTACTTAAGTCGAGTAGTTGTTGACCGAACTAATTAATAGATAACAAACAACCACTGCTTTTTCCTGTACACAGCAAGAATCACTGATCGGTCAAGAAATGTAATTTATTGATTAATATTGTCTGGTCTGAAGTCTGACGATTCAAAGAAGCATGAGCGAGTATCTTTTTATTACTTAATTTAGTTCCCGGATAAGTGGCCTCGTTTTCGATTCCATAGTTGAAATATTATCATTATTCACGATAAACGTATCTAAAAATACCCGGTTAGGAAAACTTAGCCTCGTTATCGTTTCTATGTACACAAACTGCATCTCGCTGATGTTTTCGGTTGAGTTTAACCAGTTTTAACTCAGTTTTCGTGTTTTATGATCGTGCATCGGTTCATTTAAGTGAATGACGAAGCATTTGTGGAAACAGAGGATCAAACGGTGAGTTTTTTGATTGATTTTTCACGTTTTGATGGAGGTGAAGGTAAGTGCGTTCAAAATTTGTTTTATCGAGTGTTTATTTCACGTGTGTGGTTTAGGTCAAAACGTGCATGATAAAGTGAAAATAGAGTGGGAGTTTATTTGTGTAAGAGATGATTTATGGGTTGATCAATATTTTTTTTATATCATGATTTAGCCTTGACTCAGATTAATTTTTTTAGTTTTAAGATCCGGGTACTTAAAATGAAACGAGAAAAAATGTTCTATAATTTTTTTGGTTCATGTTTTGCTCATCTAAAAATTAAAAGCATTTTTAATATATTTTTTTTTATTTAAAAATTTCGAAAACAAACATGATTTGGGTATCTAAAAATTGAAAAAAACTCAATTTAAATCATCTTTGTATCTAAAAATAAAAATTTTTTTTTTTTAATTTTTATTTTTGAATATTTGATTTTTGATTTAATTTTTATGTTTTATTTATTGCTTTTCTAAGTTAAAGTTTTCTTCAATGATGCAAGTGCTTTTGGCATTAGATCAAATGATGACAAAGTTTGTAATGTCAAGGAGAAACTCACCTACACTTAAATGAAAACTGAACTTTATTTTTGACTGCTTTTTTTATTTCTTTCATGATTCATCTTATAATTTTAAACTTTACAGCGAAAGTTTTTTAGGACATGACTCCAGGTGTGAGTGGGAAAAATTGATGACTTAATTGTAAAGGTTTGAAAAGGAATTAATTCACAGGAAATTGCAAACTTTGCAAATGACCAAATTTTATTATTTACAAATGACTAAAAATTAAAACAAAATCAAGATTAAAACATAGAGAAAAAAAATTGTTTCATTTTGTGTATTTTTCATTGTTTTTGATCACTTAAAAGACAAAATACAAACATTATCTACTTCAAAAAGGTTTTTTTTAGATTAGTCTGTGCTTTAATGGTGTGTTTAATGGTTATTTTTTTGAGTGGAGGTGTTTTGAGGTGTTTTACAACCTCTGGGGTTTTAGCTTACATCATTTAGAAAATGGTTGCCTTCTTTAGTTTGATGTTTATGTGTTGTCTGCAGTGCTTTGGAAGCAAACAGATATTAAGAAAACATGAAATAGTAGAAAATGGCTGCTTTTTCTTCTATTTCTAGAAGTTTGTAAAGCTTAAAAAAATGTTACAGGCTTTGAAATAAAAATCAGAGACAAGAAATTATGAAACTATTGAAAATTATAATATTTGTTAATAGTTTATAGAATAATTGTCATGAAAATGTTACTGGATTTTAAATGTACAGTTCTGATGATGATTTTAAGGAGTGGAATAGCCGAATTTAATAAAAATAGAATATTTATTACAATATATCACTGTAAAAATTTTCATTAAAGGTACAGGATTTTTCTGTAAATTTTAACAGTAAAATAGCCGTTATTTAATAAAACAGAAAAAAATCATATTTTTTTACAGATAAATTTCTGTTTTTTAGAGAACAGAAATAATCATGTTTTTTAATGGAAAAATTTCCATTAATTTATATAAATTTTTCCATTTTTTACAGAAATTTAAAATAACGGAAATAATCATGTTAAAAATGGGGAAAAAATAAAATTTTGTTTTCTGTGGTTATAAGGTTTTTATATTTAAAAAGTTAGTGTGTTGTCTGTATAGTATATAGCGAATTCTGTCGTGTTCCAGTTAAAAGTATTTATATTGTACTGTTTAGGATATCCGACAGTTAATTTCATTAAAGGCAGTGGTCAGTGTCCTGCTGTCGGGATACTGGACATTTCTAAATGGATCATGTAGATTTCTAGGATAAAATAGAGAAAATATCAATTTCACTTTTCAAATTTTTATAATTGAATTACCTAATATCGTAAATTTATGGACAAAATAAAGCCAATGGAAATTTCTGTAACAATTTAAGCCAACAGAATTTCTGTAAAATAATAGAAAAAATGCTGCCAGTGCTTTTTCCGTTATTTCACAAAGAAATTTTTTACAGTGCAAATTATAACTGATTTTTATTATTTTTATATTGAAAATTCTGGCTTTTTTAATCATGTCAATTTCCTTGTCCACAGACACAGGAGATGACTTGGACAAGGAAGTTGACATAATTAAAAAAAACCCAGTTTTGAATATGTAGAGTATTGGTGTTTTCGAATCATGATGCACCATCTATTTACATTAAATTGAAAATGGCTGACAAGTATCAACGCAAAATGTACATTAATTTGCAGAAATAAAAGTGAATTAAATACAGGTGATAAAATACATTTAAAAGATGATCTGACAAATTTGTACAAAATTAAATCCAATTTGTCACGATAATAATACCACAAATGATAGCTAGATTAGTGACAATTTGAGATATAGAGCTCTGCATGGATGTGTACTATTGAATTTATCTAACACTTTCTTCTGGTAGAAACTTCATTTTATCCCAGCAATAAATTTCCTAGAAACTCTTGCTTGAATTCATCTTTTACAGCACGAAAAAAAATTGCAGAATTTTTTAATAAAATTTATTTCCTTAATGTTGGGAAAATTCCCACTTGCATCATAAGTGTGGCAGCTTCAGGGAAGAAACTTCATTTTCAACCCAAGTGTTCCTTACCACTAATTTCCCACTGTTCATGCACCTCACTGGGATAATTACTGTGACCCATAACACTAAAGACACTGGTCTATTTTGCAAGTCTAACAAGAAAGTCTGCAGGGTTATATATCTCTATACATAAAAGAGAAAAGTTATTAAAGTTCAAATGTGAACTTTTTAATGATGAGTATGTGGCTTGATGGAACTCACTCTACCCATTGACCTAGAATAACTTTTTCTATTATGAGGGTTGTGGTTTAAGCACTTTACAATGATAACATTACTAGTCATGCTCTAATTATATACATGGCTCACTTGTCAGATTTGTATTCCATTAGTGGGAAAATTTGTATAAGGACTTCTCAAAACTACACCATATGAAGCAATTTGGCAAAGGATGTTCACCAAGTGGGTTTAACTGAAATGGACATTTTGTTTTACTCAAGTTTAGCACTTGGAGAGTTTAACTGTGATTTGATATGTTTATATAAGAGCAGACATTGATATGAAAAGGGGATTATTGTTTGGGTTTTGTACTGTGCTAATTATGGTACAGACATAAATAGATGAGGTCATTTTATGTTGATGGAATTTATGTAGGAGGAGTAATTAGATGAAATGAAAATTAGTTATTGTTTATGGATTGTAGGTTTTGGTTAGTTTAATTCCAAAGCTATGGGTGTTTTGCATGATAGAAGTTATTAATTATTTAGCTATAGGAGGGAAATTACCATAATATTTGTATTTGTGTATTAAAAGGTAATTTTAGTTGGGAAGAAGGGTGGCCAAATAATGTCTATCTCATACCCAAAATTTTAAAAATCAATCCTGCATTCCAGCTTCCTAAACTGGATGTTTTTATAATAACTTTGTTGTTATAAATATGTATATGTACATTTTAAACATTCAGGGATTGGTAGTGATTACTTGCACTAACTTTATCTCTTCTGATGGCTGTTACTCTCTTATTTATAATTTACAATCAAAATGAAATTAAAATGATGGAAGATAAATCTATTTTTTAAATGATGTTGGCTTAATTCACATGTTTTTGACTCCTATTACTTCAAGGTTTCAGAACAAAACAAAAAGAGCACGACAAAAACTCAGAAAATGAAAGTGTAGGATATCAAAAAATGCAGAAAAGCACAAGGAAGATGATTCTGGCACTTAAAACATCATAAAAGTGTTACCAGAATGTTTTTGATCAAAAATCTATATATAGACACAGCAGATAGTTAAAACCACAGTTCTGATGATGATCTTAAGGAGAAGATTGAAAAAGCTTTAAACCTCGAAGTAATAGGAGTCAGACGCATGTGAATTAAGCCAAAATCATTTAAAAAATAAACATACTAACACATGTATAAATTAAAATAATCCAAAAAATAAATTTAATTTACATTTCAAAAGGACTGAAGTTACAAAGTTACATCCAGTTACAAAAAGATGGTGAAAGAAATATATCAGAATATGCTGTAATTTATATAAAAAAATTTTTATTGAATAATTAATAAACTTCCAAATCTAATGTGAAAAAACATCTTTTTTCACGAAAATTGGTTTTTTAACATTCAAATATCTCGAAAACGATCTTTTAAATACCCAAGTAAGCTTTTTTGCATCTCGAATACCACCTAATTTTAAGGGTTTTTCGTCTCGAAACAAAATTATTTTCCTAATAATGTACATCAAATGATTTTTTTGTTAAGAAAATGTATAAAATATATACTCTTGCTTTTACAAATTCTATTAGCTTTTTGAAGCATTTCTAAGAACCAAATATCTTTTTTTAGCATGGTTTATATCTATTGAGTATAAACATTGATATTTACAATTTCAGTGGCATTTGCCTGAAAGTTATGAGTTTTCTGCTACTTTTATAGTCACATGTATAAGGTAATAACAGAAAATGGCTGCTATTTTCTGCCAAACTCTATTACTAGAAGTAAATAAATCATCCACAGAAGTATGACACACAATTGCTACCTAGAAAATTTCATATGCTCACTGTGATATTGCCATGCTGAAACTATCAGATAATGGTAAACTAAACTACACATTCATCAAGCAGTGAATCATGAATCTAATAAGTGCATAGCACAATTGAAACTTATTAGCATACTTAGTGCTAATAGTGATGGCAATTACATAGAAAATGAATGTTGCAGGGAGATAACAGCTGAATCATAGTTTGCAGTGAAAATGTCTTAAGTGAATGAACTTTAAGGTTTGTAATATAACTTCAATTAATTAAAAACTTCTGTTTTAAAAATTGGAAATGTCAAAGATGAAGATCAAAATTAAGTAGAATTGGGAAAAGACAACATCTCATTTAGTTTTCGGTTGAAAGCAAGGAAAAACAGCAACAAAACACTTAATTTACTAAGTGCATTGGGTGGTTACATGTTATGGGTTCTTAGGTTGTCATGGTGAAAAATTGCAATGAGACTGAGAATTATTTACATTAAATTAATTTTTAAAATAATTATTTTCAATTTTATCTTTCTAATATTAGGGCTAGGTATAGTTCATTAACACTGGCATATTGACTGAGGCAATTGAACTGTCACTTGGTTGTCAGGTAGCAACATGCTTGACTAATGTTGTTTGTATAAGAAGAGAGCTGATTACATAGTGATATTTACATTACAAAACAAAATGTCAGATCAGCTAAAGTCACCTACGAAAAAATTAATACCAGGAATCAATAAAAAGGCATCGAACTGGCGTGATTGATGTGATGCAGGTCAGGGTTGCTCAATCTTTTTTTTATTTTGGTTTAATTTTTTTTAATAGTGCTGCTATATGGAATATAGCATATATACTTGATTTAGAGCCAGATTTTTGGAAAACATCGTTGATAGTGTGTACCAGGGGTGGTCGGACTTTATCCCGACAAAAGCCTGAAATCCTAAACTCAGAATTTCAAGAGTCGCAATTAGACAAATGTTTTAATTAAATGTTTTAATTATGTAATATTTAAATTTCACGATCTCTATTTTCATTTATAATTTGTTTTAAAAAATACATTTGTATCTATTAGAAATACTTACAGAAAATTTTTATTCTTTACTGGTAGATGCAGTTGTTGTATGTGTTTGTATCTTGGCTGCGAATCATTGAAAATCTGTTCTGAAACTTTGAAAATCTGAAAAAAGTTCTTTTTTTGTCTTGGCTAGAGCTGCATTGAAGACGTAGGAGAGCAGCAGTTTGGCCAAGTATGCTGTATACCACACCCAGCTAGTATGTTATATTGGGTTAATATTGGACCAACATTGGTTATTATGGTTGTTAGATGGCCAATGTTTATGTATTTAACTAACAACAACATTGGCAACAGCTAATTTATTTCATTTTTGGATTTATTGAAGGAAATCCATATAATTTTAATTATGTAAATTTTGGCTTTTTCACAATCATTTGAACTTCTATTTTTTTATTTGCTATGGATAGGCCAGTCCTAACATGAGGCATAAGCATGCACAGCTTATGGTGGCTGATTAAGGGGTGGCCAAACAATCTAGAGAACCTTTTTTTGAGAAGGAGTTATAAAAAGATTTTGGGCAAAGAGGGCAGCCAAACTATCATTTGCATGTGAGCAGTTAAGGGTTGAGGACCAGTCTTGACTATGGAGGTCTGTAATAGGGATGTAAATGGGATCAACCTTTCAGTCCCGTCCAGGGCCCAGACCGAAAAAATAAGTTTGAAATCCCTGTTCCCAGTTCCAGCCCTGAAAAATGAAATAAAAATCCCAGGCCCAAATCATGAGGGAGTTCAGGTAGGATATGATAAGGGCTGCTACATAAGGTGTTCCTGTTTTTATTTAAAGTAAATTAAATAACTAAGTAAACTGATTAAAAATTAAAAGCTCATTTAAAATTTAACAAAATCTATTTAAAATTTAATAAAATTGTACTCCCCTGTGCCAGACCTGTTCCTAGTCCCAAATACTCAGTCTGTAAAGGCTGGTTCACACTTAGCTAAAGGTAAGGCAATGTAAACACAAAGTAACACAATGCAACTTAAAAGTGTTCACA
>JAQFZN010002574.1:0-11028 GCA_034687075.1 Geophilus carpophagus | reverse complement strand
ATATATTGTTTTGTATGAATATATTGTTTTGTATGAATATATTGTTTTGTATGAATATATTGTTTTGTATGAATATATTGTTTTGTATGAATATAATGTTTTGTATGAGGTCACATGACTGACTATATTTTGGAATGTGACCGCCCACCATGCCCACAGCATGATGGAGGTCAGGAGGGGTAGAAAGAAGCCCAAGGCTAAGGGTTGTGGTCTAATCAGGGCACCTCCTTGATTGGCCCCTCCTCTTGATGTGCACTTCCAACCAAGGAAGCCAGTCTGATGCTGACCATCACTAGGATGACAACATCTGAGGCCCTCTCGGGCCAACAGATGGCTAACCTACAGAAAGCCAGTCTTGCCGGGATCCCCCGACAAGTTCTGTACCCTTTGGCACCTAACCAATCGCCTAACCCCTGCATTTCATGCAGGGCTAAGCATTATTCCAGTGCAACCGAGTATCTCGTCTCGGTTGCAGACACAGAGCGACGTCGTTCAGTCGTCGGCATACTAGAGGTCAGCTGGGACAGTGGATCGGGTTGTTGGTACATAAATACTGTTTATCAAAGATCCAAAAGATTGTCCAGTGTGATTTATTTATTATGCTCCGTCCCCATTGCTTCCCTGCCATGCCCAAACCTGGCAGGATTGCGAGTGACGATCATAAGAACAAACAAAGATGAAAGTATGAGGAAGGAATAAACATGTTTATCCTGGAAATTTATTGTATAATTACTAGGAAATACAAATTCACCAACAGTTTTGTTGAAATTGTAATTTTCAATAGGTGTATTCTTCTATCATTTTTATTAGGCATAATGGAGTTCATTGTTAAGGGAGTAAATCTTTTGTTGGTAGACAACCTTTTCGTCGATGATCATCTTGTCAACTGTCATTTCGTTGCAATCGGATAGTTGATTTGTTGATTAGTCGATTGTTGTTATTATTGTTTATCCCTTTTAAATGTAAGTTTATGCTGTAGCAACATCTGATTGTTGTATTCTTTTTACCATATCAAGAGTTTTTATCTTCACTTCTATTAAAATGCTTTTAATAAGGACATTGGATTATTTCCTTATTCACCTCTAACATGAACAAAGCACATTGATGTTAACTATCACTTTGCCAGGAAGCCCAAAAGTTCAGGCAAATATATGTGCAGTATTTGCCAATCATTGAATGCCAGCTGATGTCCTGACCAAGAGATTGTTTTTGCAAAAGTATATGGATTTCATAAAGCCATTTAGACTATTAGAAATAATAGTTTGGCAGGAGGTATTTGGATTTACTCCATATTTTCTGTATGACATTACCTTTCCTGGTACACTCTAGTGAGATATATGTAAATAAAATTACTTTCTGTTTTAATTTTTCTACAAGAAACTCATGCTTTTCATCAATCTGCTGACATCTACCAATTTAATATAAAATAACAACAAATAAAATTATAAAAAATGTTCAACATATTATGCATATAAAAAAACTCTTTTTATTTGAACTGTTACAAATTGTAAAACATAAAAAATGATAAAAGTTATTTAAATTTATACAACTGTTAATATGTTATTTTTTAAAATTAATTTTGACTTCATTCACATGTATTGACTTTTATTTCTTTAAGGTATAAGGCTTTTTTAATTTTTTCCTTATGATCATCATTAGATCTGTGGTTTTAACTATCTGCTGTTACTCTACATATATGTTTTTTGTTTAAAACATTAGTAAAGTCCAGTAACATTATTATTATGTTTTAGGTGTTAGAATCATCTTTCTGATGTTTTTCTACTGTTTTTGGTAATCTACACTTTAGTTTTCTGAGTTATTTTCTGTTTGTTGGGTTTTTTTTTATTGGTTTGTTACTCTTATATTTGTTCTACTTGTTCTATTACCTCTTTGTTTATGTCTGAACCACAGTTCTGATGTTGATTTTAGGAAAAAGACTGAAAATTACTTAAACTTTGAAAAAATAGGCATTTCCATACGAAAATCCAATATATGGCCATATAGGGCTAAATTTATATATGACCATATAAGAAATTGGTTTTTTATGTCCATATAAGACCAAATAAAATTATATACAGACATATAAAATCATCTAAACCCATATAAAATTATATATAAACATATATAATCATATATACTCATATAAAATCTTATATATCCATATGAAATCACATATAGACATATAAAATCACATATAGACATATAAAATCACATATAGACATATAAAATCACATATAGACATATAAAATCACATCTAGACATATAAAATCACATCTAGACATATAAAATCACATCTAGACATATAAAATTACATATAGACATGTAAAATCACATCTAGACATATAAAATCACATCTCTAGGTACAGACTTTGCAGAGAAATTGTGCAATTTTAGAGTGCACTTATCATTTTGTCAGAAACTTTAGATGATGTCACCAAGTTTTATCATGCAAAATATTATTAAAAATTGAATTCAAGCTAAAAATTTGAAATTTAAACAAATTATAAAATAAAAAATAGTTTTGATATGGAAATATGGTATTTACGATATTTCTTTCCAAACGCATATGTAAGCAAAAAACAGGTGTAAATTGTGGCATTTTTAAAATTAATTTTTAAAATCTACAAGTTATGAGCGTAAAAAACAATTAGAATAAAGTGACAGTGACATCTCACCTGTTTACATTATTACAATTTAGTGGAAAAATATCATAATTTATTTCCCTTATACTCATTATCTCTTTATTATTAGGTGTAAATTTTTTTACATGTTTTTCTTAACTAAACATATGAGTTTCAAATGCAATTTAAAACCAATTTGGATACAGTATCAAATTACTAAAGCTAAGTTTTTGCAAATGAATAAGATTGACACAAATAAGGTTGAAAGTAATAAGGTCGAATATAAAGAAAGTCAAATTTCTATTTGACTTTGTTCATATTTGACCTATGTCTTACGCCCCCAATTGTGGTGATTAGATGACACCAAATGATTAATAAATGTTATGATTATTGTGTATGATTATTATAATGATTATTATTAAGATTTATATTTAGGATTTCTAATATTATATTATATTCTTTTGTATTGTGTAATGATTGACATTTTATGATGTAAAGCTCGCATGCAGGTCGCGTGCCATGGCTAAGTGTAGGAACAATGAGTGTATGATTTTAAACATCAATCATATGACGTAATTAAGAGTGGCTATATAAGCCCATCATGATTTGTATGATTTACTACTTGTACTGCAGCCTCTCCCCATGTGGACCATGCTCAGTAAATGTCAATAGATGTACCTTATTTTACTAAGAAGTGTGAAATAAACCATCATATATTTTTTATTATTCTTAAAAAGTCTCAGCTCCATTCATCAAACTCTCATACTAATGACCACTATTGGACCTTGTAGTCTGAAAGGCAATCACAAATAAAAGCGAGATTGATTTTATTTCTTACTTTTTATATAATCAACAAAGAAAAATATATAATATCTATTAAATATCACAGACTTTATTTAGACTATATTTTAATACTCACAAATTATTGTTTCAAACTTTTCTAGAACAACTCTAAAAACACAATGATGGCAGCTATATTTGTCACAAAAATTCTCACTTGAAGAACAGTTTATTGGTTTTACACTTTAATAGAATATTCACTTGCACAGTAGAAGCTTGCCTGAACTCATAACCTTTATTGTTTCATACACATATAATAACAAAGTAATTAGCAGAAAAATAAAGAATTCTACTAAAAAAAATCTATTTACTAACTAAAGAATAAAACATGGTAAAGTATAAATTGCTGTGACAAAGTGGAGGAAAGTGGACCTAAGGAAATGACCATAGGTCATTCCTTGGTTAGGGAGAATTGGAAAAAGGAGAGAAGGTTCTAGTAGCCTTGAGATCTAGTCTTCCCTAAATGGTTAAAAGAGCACGTAATCTAATTTACACAAAGAGCTGTAAAATGGTAGTTCTTTGTGGGCTCTTCCTTCCAACTCTTACAACCTTCTCTATTGAGAAGATCAGCGAGTTGGGCAATTAAAGGTTAATTAGGAAGTGGAAAAGGAATGTTCATGTATTAGTTAGTTAGTTGGCTGGCTGGCAGGATGGCTGGCTGGCTGGCAGTTTGACTGGCAGGTTGACTGGCAGGTTGACTGTAGACTGGTTGACTAAGTCCAAATTGGACTGTGTCTAAAGATGTTTGTGGAAAAGTTAAGAGAAAGCAAGACACTCTTGCTTGTTGAGTTTTTAAGTTAAAACTGCTTTATTATATTTTATTTCATTATTACAATAACTCTGTATCACACACCAACAATGGTGTGCTGCAGAGTACAGAATAACATGTGCTAATAGTAGCACATGCTATAAAAGGCTTATATAAACAATTAAAATATCATATTTAAACTTAATAAAATAACAACAAAGGCATGAGTTAGTGATGCCATGTGCATGCATTAACAATTGCCATTCCATAGGTTTAAAAACTAGGCTTGATTTTTAAACCTAAAGAAATCAGACTAGTTGTAACAATTGCAATTAAAAAAAATATAGACCAATTACAATTTAATTTTGAATAAGCTACGGAAGTCTACAAAAGAAGTCAGTGTTGATATTATTTTTATTAAAATCTGCAGCATCTTTTCAGTGTCTTTTATGTATTGTTACATAATAAAAATTATTAATTTTAAATTGAAATAGCAATTGTTCAAATTAATTTTTTACAATTTTTTCAAGGAAATAAAATTAAAAAATAATAATAATGATGATGATAATAACAATAACGATAATGATAATGATAATGTTAATGGTAATAATTATGATAACAATAACAATAACAATAATAATAACTATAATGAAAAGTATATTCATATTCATAATTATAAATATAAATAAATACTTTTTAACTAAGCTGATAAATTATATCTGCCAAATTAAATTATATTTTGTAGATAATAATGAGCTGGATTGTTTGATCAATTTCAGAAAAAAAAATGTAAAAATATAAATGTTTTTTAATTCTTTTATAAATGGTTTTGTATATTTCTTTGTACATTCAAAGTAAACAAACTTTAACAATAAAATTTAACATAGGTTTTCATACAACCCTACAGAATTGCTAAATATAAAATTTAATAACTGATTTACAAAAGTTTATTTTAAATTTTAAGCAGTTATCGTTTGATCCAAACAGTCCTTATGCTGTGGTGTGTGTTTATTATATACATACTATTGGTTGCCACAGAATATAACAAACTGGTCATGTATATGAAACAAAAACTATAACATTCTAATACAATCATATACCAAATGAAATAATCTAAACTGAAATAATCCAGACTTCAACAAATAAATTACAACATATTTGCTAAAGAGGACTTTTCTCTACTCGGAAGCACAGAACACTGCATGGCAACCTAAATCTTATCTTAGAAATTCTCTAAGAGAAGAAAAACTTAGACTGTAAAACAAGGGATATTTAAAATCCAAATTTTAAGTTGCACTGAACTTTTCTTGGATTCAACTCCAGGAAGAAACCTCTAGTCATACGACTCTGCTGTCACTAATCTGTCATTGGTCAACACTTGTGCATATCTAATTAGGCAGAAGTGGCTCTGACTAGTATCATTTGGTAATGATTTAAAATGAACTTTTTTGAATCACCACAGCTTCTTCATTAAAAAACAAGTATAGTTGGTTTAAATCAATTGTTAAAGTGAAATAAAACATTGCAAAAAGTTTGTGAAACAGTGAATGCTAAAATTTAATTGGAGGACATTGCAGATAACTGTATTAAAAATTATATGCTGGACATAATATTGTTTTGTTTATAATTTTTAAGTAAATATAAAAATATTAGCTTTATTCTCATAAATATGTCAAATTTACACGATTTCTTTTATTTACTTAGTGGTGTTTCAATGGACATTGTAGCCAACAAAACAACTCACAGCAAATAAGCAATTCTTTTCAAGGACAATGGTCAGAATGGTTAGTTTCTTCTCATTACATCAGTAGTGGCATAACTGTTTTAGAAAAACTGTGTATCAATCACAGGTAAGTTGTAAAATACTTTATTTTTAATAGTTACTATAATATAGTGAAATTTTATTTCTTGTTTTATTAAATAAATTTTTATGATATATTTCAGACTTTCCAAAAAATGTATATGCAAAGTCAAACACTTACCCAATAAACTGTGTAATATAATGGTAGTTAATACTAATTTAGACCATAGCATCAAATTTTTAATTTTTTTTTAATGTAGGCTTGTCATGCATCTACTTCAAGTTTTAGGTTGACACAATATGCTAATTACAGTAATATGATTGCTGGAAATCGTGATGCAACATCTGTGATTAATAAAGGTAATTTTATTTTGAAATATGTTATAACAATCATATCTATTAAAAACATATTCAAAATGATTAATTTATCTTTATTGTGCTTTATTTGCTTTATAAATCTGCAACAATGAACACTAAAAAAATTTATTTATTAGGGCTGCTGCTACCTCCTGATATTTTTGAGTACAAAACAGTTTTCAGACATGAAGTTAATAAATAGGATAATTTTCTGTATAATGAATTTATTACTACATACTATTATTGGAATTCAAACAATATGTAACAAAATTATCTTTACTAATTTGGCAATATTTTTGTCACACAGCACCCTCTTGCAATTGCACACCTAAGTTAGGGCTGCTTTGTCATTTATAATAATTTTAAACTTAAATTTAATTTAGAATATCAAGCTTTTGACTTTAAAAAAATCAATATTATGTGTAAAAATTTTGGCATATTCATACCCAGCTAACATCTTATATTGGTGCACTATTGGCCAAATATAGACTAAATATTGGTACACTATGGGCATGCAATATTGTACCAATATTCAAATGAAACAACATGCAATATTGATCTAATATTGGCCAAAATATTGGTACAATATAGGTACCCAACATTAGCCTAATATTGGCTAAAATATTAGTACAATATAGGCATACAATATTGTACCAAAATTCAAATGTAACACTGCAATATTGTTTTCAATGTTAGCCCAATATTTTATCCAACATTAATTTAATATAGATAGCAATATTAAATTTAAATTATCACAGTAATGCTAAAAATATTTTTTTAATTTTATATTGTTTAATAAGAATTAGCATTAATAATATTTAAATTGTCAAAAAATAATATTGCAAAATTTTAAGGCAATTATAAGCTGAACATTATTGACATATTCAGCACTCAACACAGAAAAACCTTTTTCATCAATATTAAGTTCTGTAAAAGTGAAGTACGCTTTACAATCCTATCCTTTCAATGGGCAATGTATTAGTTGACTGTTACTTGAATAGTGTGAGAATCAATCAAACAAGATTTTAATTTTATTTTACATTAATTTTGTATTATGATTATATTTACTAATTTAACCAAGCATTTCCTATTTATTTCTTACATAATAAATAGTAGATCTGCAGTAGATCACCAATAAAATAAATTTTTTTTTTGAAAATTAATAAATAATAGTATATATTGGGTAAATATTGGCTTGCCAATATTAGCTGGATGATGGCAGTACAATATTGGGTATATATTGCCTTGCCAATATTGGCTAGATATTGGTTAAATATACATGTATTTGGCCATTCAATAACCATGATAACCAATATTGGTCCAATATTAGCCCAATATAACATGTTAGCTGGGTATACACTTAAAAATCTTATTTAAATGAAATGCATTGCTAACCAGAATGCAATATTTATAAATTTTTAATAACAATTTACAAATAATTTTTAATTAGATGAATTTTAACAAAACCAATTACAAAAATACTGACCCATTAGAAATGATCAACACATGAATTTTTCTTACACAGTCATAAAATATAATCGTTCAAGTGTAAGTTGGGTATGCAAAATTTATAACAACTAAATATTGCTACAAAAAAAAAATATTAAATTTCTTATGTAGAAAGCAAACATGGGGTATTATATGGACATACTGTAATTTCCATTAATTTTTCTATATTTTTTATAAAATCCTTTGTTAGGTTAAAGACTAACTGTTAGTTTTACTATTTAATGACGTAAAACTAGAGTTATAATAATAAGTATGGAAATGTTGTTACCTATGGATTGTCTAATCAATCTAACTTATTTCAGTAATTTCAAAGCTACCCGCTAGGGGTCGCTGATTGGGCTATATAAGCCCGCGACCTCAAGGGTATGGCCAGTCTAATCGACCGGAAGAAGCAATGTTCTAAATTCAAATAATTAAGACGCTGAGCGTCTGCAGCAAGGTCAGGGAACCTTGCTAAAATAATGATATAACTCGTAAAAGAATAAATCTAGTTTAAAAAGTTCTTAAGTAAAGAGTATGACCTCGAAAAGGGCACATACCTCAGACTGTAAAGAAAAATCTATAAAAGAGAGACCGTGTACTCAGAACGTAACTGAGTGAGGTCTCTTATACAGGTGTATGCCTGAACTGAAAAACTGCCGGCACATGTGTGTGCTGGTGTTTTCCCGGTACATGCATGTGCCGGTGCTTGCCGGGACATGCATGTGCAGGTGCCTGCCGGTACTTGCATGTGTCGATAAAAGGAACAAACTTGGATTCAGGTTCAAACTGAATGTCAGGTTATATGAATTGCTAAAAGAGACTTATCTTTTGAAGCAAAAAGGTGGCTGAAAAACATCAAGTTTTTAGATAGCTCAGTAAATGAGAACAGAAACTTGGGTGGGAGACGGTAACAACATTTCCATACTTATTATTATAACTCTAGTTTTACGTCATTAAATAGTAAAACTAACAGTTATAACTACATTTTGTATGGAAATGTTGTTACCTATGGATTTTCGTAGCTCTCCAAGACAGCGGTGTGGAAATCTCCACACATGTCTTGGATGGGTTTGTTGTACACGTCTCGGTACATCCTAGCAGACGACCAGTCCGCCATTTTTAATATTTGCGCAAGAGAAACACCTCGAGCAGCTGCGGCAGAGGTAGCAGCTGACCTGGTGGAGTGCGCAGAAAAAAGAAAAGTGTCAATCCCTGCTAGGGAAAGAACAGCAGTAATCCATCTGGAGATGGAAGTGATGGTGACCGATAAATGAGGAAAAGATGCTGCCAAGAACAACTGTTCGGAGTTGTTTCTGAAAGGGGCAGTGAAGGCAATATATCGTTTAATTGCGGCCAAAGGACATAAATTGGGCTTGCAAAATTTTTGAAAGACAAATGGTTGAGCCGAATTGGATTTGCGAGTTCCAATTAGGGAGACAATGCAGGAAAGAGGGGTGAACTTGGCCTTAAATGACAAAAGTTTAAGGTCAGAAGCCTTTGCTGCTGATGCTAAGGCTAATAGCATGGCAGTGCGTTGATTAATTTGCAAGAAAGTTGAGTTAGCAGAGATGGCAAAGGTGTCGAGAAATCGCAACACCGTGCCAACATGCCAAATAAAGGAGAAACGGGGTTTCTGTGGTTTAGTTGCAATAATGCCTTTGATTAATCGCAAAATCAAGGGATTTCGAGCAAAGTCTTCTTTGCCTAGAAATGTTAGTGTCTGTGCAACAGCGGACTTGTGCCCTCTGACAGCAGAGGCACTGAGTCCTTTGTCGGCTAAAAAGACAAGAAAAGAAGCAAATTCGCTCAGAGTTGGTTGAACAGGGTCAACCATTCGAGTGGCTGTCCAATCGGTCCAGGATTTCCAGCAGTAATCGTACTACCGTGCGGTCCTGGGCTTCCATCATCATTCCAGCCATTTTGAAGCGCTGTCTGAAAGTCCTGCCGCTCGCAGGGCACTGAAGACAGTCTCCAAGCGGCCAGGGTTAGTGTTCCTGACAGGAGCAGGGGGTGAGAGTGCCCTTAGCTGTTCAGCAGCAGCTGAGAGAGCCGGGGAAGTTTGACGGGGTTCTCTGTCGCTAGAGACCATAATAACTAATAAAAATAGATTAAAGGTTTTTTAGTTAATTTATAGAACTCTAAAGGCATTGGGACTTACTGGGAACCATCCTTGAGTTGGCCATATTGGGGCAACCAGAACTATTCTAGTTGGATTAGTAGACTGTCGCAATTTGGTCAAAGTTGGCGATATTAGGCAAAAGGGGGGAAAGGCATAGTGCGTCTTTTCCGAATCCCAGTCCTGTATCAAGGCATTGAAGGCCTTTGCATTCAAGCACGGCAAACGGCTGAAAAATTTTGGGAGCTGCGAATTGCGTTCTGAGGCAAACAGATCCGTATCAAAGGGGCCCCATTTCCAAAGAAGGTCTTGGAAAACTGAGGGGGCGAGTTGCCAGTCACCTGAGTCGGTGATGGCTCCTCTAGACGTGCGATCAGCAAAGACATTTAATTTTCCAGGTATGTGCTCGGCCTGGACAGTGACATTACAAGTCATTGCCCAAGACCAGAGATCCTGGGCGATAGCAGTAAGATTGGGAGCCTGGGGGCTTCCCAAATTGTTAATGGCAGCAATTGCAGATGTGTTGTCAATTTTAATTTTGACAATGGCATCCTTAATGTTGGAAGCAAAGAATTTTAGAGCCCAAAAGGCAGCTAGGAGCTCTAATTCGTTAATGTGTTTGGTTTTCAAAAATGTAGGCTATATTTCCCCAATTGAAGTGCCATTCGAGTGGGCACCCCAATCGGATTCAGAGGTGTCTGATTCAATAACACAAGCAACTTGTTTAGGAAAAAGGAACTTTGAATTACACTTGTTTATATTGCTGAGCCACTAAAGTAGCTCAGTTTTAGCTTCAGTATTAAGTTTACAAGGCAAGTTGTAAGAGCCTTTTCTAAGGTAGTAGGTCTTCAGAACCTGGAGACCTCGATAATGCAAAGGGGCGGAAGAAATAGCAATGGTAGTGGCATTCAATTTGCCTACTACTACAGCCAAATCCCGTACAGTGGGGGATTTCGAAGAGAGCAAGTCCTTAATAAAAGCAATGATATCCTTAGCCCTGTCTTCTGGCAAGGAGACAGAGAAGGTCACAGAATTGAGGGAGAAACCCAAAAAG
>JAQFZN010002573.1:0-11029 GCA_034687075.1 Geophilus carpophagus | reverse complement strand
TAAGTTAGAATTTTGATTAACATTTAACTAATATTATATATAATTAAGAATTATTTACAATAATAAATGTAATTAATTTGAAATCAAATTCATTTAATGTTAATAAATCATTTTATTTTACAGAAAAAAAGGAGAAAATAAATAAAACACTCGTAAATAATTATGAGTAAACATTGTTATTAGAATCATAATTTACTCTTCTTCCTCCTCTTCTTCTTCTTCTTCAACATATTCTTCTTGTGCTGTGTCTTCTTCTTCGAAGCCTCCCTTTTTGCCTGTTGCATCACCCAACCATTTAGGCAATTTGCCTTTTTTCTCTTGATGTGCCATGAGTTTATCTTCCCATTCCTTCTCTATCTTAGCGTAGTATGAATTTTCCAAACCCTGCATTAAAAAATAACAATTTAATTGCTCTAATAAAAATTTTACTTCTAAATTATTTAAATTCTTTTTACATACTCCATCAAAGAGTCCTTTCTTGTCTGAGTAACTACGTCGGTCAATTCTTCTCTCATATTTGCTGGCTACTTGAAGTTTGGGTGGGTATTTTCCAGACAATGATCTGTAATCAAATAAATGACGTAATTATTGATAAAATTATTAAATAGCCATCATTTTAATGTAATAATTAATAGTAAAAAATTTAATTTACTCTGGATCAAGACCTTTCTTCAAAGCTTTATTCCTGTTGATTTGTCTTTGACGTTCAGACAATTCTTTCAACTAATATAAATAAACAAAAATCAGTTTGACTACAACTATATAAAAATCCAAATAAAATTCCTAATTGACTTTACATCGTAATCCTGACGTTTCTGTCGCTCTTCCAAATCATATTTCTCAGTTTCCAGTAGGCTAACTTTCTCCCACAATTCCTTAGCGGTTTCCTTCAATTTATCAAGTGGTAATCCATCAATTTCCAGTGGCTTGACACGGAAACTTAAAGAGATCTTCTTATCATCTTCTAACTGTTCTCGGGTTTTGCCCATCTCACCTCGAGCAGCTGCAACGTTCATCAACTATAATTTAAAAAAATATATTTTTTTTTATTTATTTCGATTTATTATGTTAATAAAAAAAGTTAACAGAAAGTAAAATCCTAACTCACTTTATCCATAGCAGTGTTACCGACGTTGGCACCAGGTCCACCGTCATCTCGTTTTTGGATAACAAAATTGGGCTTAATGTCTGTGCTCTTCTGTAAATCAAGAGCTTGCTGCATAGCTTGTCGTTTTTTCTCAGCTTCTTCTAATCTTCTCCTCTTCTCCTCCATATCACGTTGTCTCTTCTCCTCCATTTCTCGTTGTCTCTTTTCATCTTGTAATCTCTTCTCCTCGTTTCTCACACGATCTTCTGCTTCTCTTTCTTGACGTCTCTTAGCCTAAATAAATATAAATAGTACGGATACAAATATAATTTCAAATAAAATTATTAAATTACTTGTTTTTCTTTCAAAACTCGCAATTCTTCCTCCTCCTTTGCCCTCTGTTTCTTCCATTCGTTGATGTACTCAATCCATTGCTCATCGTCCTCAAGCTTCTTCTTCTGAATTTTTTGCTGTAAATTGCAATATGATATAACTGGTAATTTAAATTATAGAAATTAATAAAAAAGAGAATTGCTCCATTTTACGTTTCTACAATGATATTGCATATGTGGTCATGATGCCATGTTTATTGTGTTATCCTAGAGTTGATCTTTATTTAAGATATTTTTGTTTCTGTTTATTTTTTGTGCTTTATTCTTTAGTAAGTTAGTAAATATAAAACTAAGAATAAATGATAATAAAAAAATAATTCTTATGAAATTTTGCAGTAATCAATAATAAATTAACACTAAGATCAAAACTAAGAGGTAACATCCGTAATTCTAGGCAACTAACTTACTTCCAACACAATCTCAGTCTCAGATTTTTGAGGTTCAGGTGCAGGGGGTCTATAACAGAAACAATTATTAGACTATTGAAAGTGAATTTATGACAAATACAAAGAAAACAGCAAGCAGAACAACAACAAGAAATTAGTTGATGTCATACATGCTATGCATGCTGAAACAACAATAAATATATAAAATTGTATGGTTGCAATGACAATAATAATGACCAAATGAGTTGAAATGACCGCATTCCTAAAACAAGATTTGAAAAATACAAAAATAAAAAATGGAAAATAAATGTAGTTATAAAAACGAAAATTGAAGTAAAAATTGAAAACAGGAAAAAATAAAAAATGAAAAATTTGTTTAAAAATATCATCATGCCACCATCTTTGATGATGATTTACAAAGATAATACAAAATTTACAAATAATGGTAAAAATAAAAATAATAGTAATAAAAATTGTTTCAAGCATGCGCAGTCAAACCACAACAAAAATTATGTGATGAACTGCCATGACATAAAACGACATAAAAACATTCAAAAATGTAAAAAAAAAAATTAACATTGGCAGGGAATACAAAACTCCACACGCCATGCAAAAAAATGGCGGCCAAATAGGCTTACTTGGGTGGAGGAGCCTTCTTCTGCTCCACTCTTACCAAAATATAAAAAAAAAGAGAGAAAAAAGAAAAATATAATGCAGAGGTGATCTCATTCATAAAATAATTTGAGATTATAATAAAAACTTTTTTAATACTTAGAAAAAGATTTGAATCGCTAAAATAAAATAAAACAACCTAAAACCAAAAAGTTTTATTAGTGAAATCCAAATGGCTGCTTTAAACTAAAAATCTTCCTGAAAAAAATGAAGTGCCACACATGTTAAAATGTTAAAAAATATATAAAAATAAAAATAATAAAAATTTTCTAAACGAAAACTAATTTTAAAAAAATAGCCATTTTGTTTAACGGGTTGGAATTCCGTTTGTAATAAATTACATCTCAGTTTGTACCAGTTGGCACCAAAATAGACACTCAAAAAAAATGAAAATGGCGTAGATTTTTCGAATTCATGCCAAAATTACACACAGTTTATTAGTTCATTATTACGTCACGTTTGCAAGTCGCTTTTTAGAGCGTCACAAGTCAAAAAGTTTAGGCACGTAGATTTTAAAAAAGCAAAAAATCCACCGGGACGAAAATTGCTCAAAAAAATCATAAAAAAACAATTTATAACCATAATTTAAAAACCATGTACTGATATAAATTTAAAAATAAGATTATAAATTATTGATAAATATAAATCTAAAAAATTTAATTTTTTTTTTAAATAGAGCAATATTCGTGCCTCGGAATGGAACTTGCCTACGTTGCTCCTGCTTCTCTCTTTAGAAGGTGTCACCGGATACGGATGAAGTTGAAGTAAAAAAAAAAACAGAAAAGAAAAATGAAACTCACATTCATTTCGATAGTTCCCTACGCACTTGAATTAATTTGCAGTAAAACGCGCTGATGCCCAAAAAAAGAGGGTATCGAAGTAAAAACTAAAAAAATTATACGTACTGCACTCTAATAAAAAATAGAGGCAAAAAAGAAAAAGAAAAAAGAAAAGTTACTTAAAAAATGAAATAAACTTAATTGTAAAATATAAAAGCGAAACATTCAACTTACTCTTCTTCCTCTTCTTCTTCCTCCTCCTCTTCCTCGCTGCAAAGTTGAAAATTAAAACCATTTGAAAACGAAATAGATAAAACACTTTTCGTTCAAGTTGAAAGTAAATTTCATTAACCTGTATTCGCGTTCGTCGTCAGACATGATTTTTCACTTAGTTGAGAAGACGATGCTAACTGCAGGAGCCAACCGGGTCGACTGAACTTACAAACACTTCTCTAACGTTAACTTGTCCTATTAATAGATGGCAAAGAACGCAAAATTCCTAATTAGGAGACTGGAAATCCAACCGGGTTGCTTAGCAACCGAAAATAAGTTGAAAGCTACCATTTTAATTATTTATTTCTTCAATTTTTGCTTTAACTTTATTCACGTGTCATTTTTCATTCATATTTTCAGTGCATCTACCTGTCATTGACTTATGCTTTGTCAAATTTAACCTGAGAAAAGGTCTCTTATGCCAACGCTGGGATCAGATAAAAATTGCCTCAAACAACTATCTGTTCTTTTTTTATATTTTTATTACATCATCAACTTGTAACTATGTAATTATGAATTATTTCCTCAAAGTTACTTTTGGTATTTACACTGTAATCTTTGTAACTGATAGTAATGCGTTAATTATCTGCTTTTTAAGGAATACTTTGTGTCATCTAATTTATTTGCATGCAAAAATATTGCATGTTATGCGCATGTGCATTAAATATGTGCTGTGTATGATGCGAAATGTTTAGGATTTTTTGCTTATTATAAATTGTTTATTCTTTGCAATAAATCTACAAATATTCAGAACATTGAACTTTTCTAACGAATGAATATTTACGTACTACACTAGCTTGATATATAATTATAATATTATAAAAAGCATTACAGATATAAAAATTGTATTGGAATAAATGTTTAATCTTCAACTGTGACTTCAGTTTTATTTTCCTCTTTCTTTGCCTCTTTCGCACCCAAAGCCCATTCAGGTTTTTCAGATTTCTAATATAAATAAATAAATGAATGAATAAAAGTAAATTTTCCGTTTTACAAGTTCAATTTGATGTCACCTCTCTTTCTCCAACTTCAATGCTGAATTTATTCGATTCGACTCTTTTCAAATTCTGATGAAAATTTATGTCGTTCATCTTAAGCAATTTCCTGTAAATAAAATAAAATAGTAAAAATTTAAATTTTTAATAAAATTTTTAAATGCTTAAATAAAAATAAAATTTACTTATTTTCTTTCTTCACTTTATTCAACAAAGGTTTCACGCTAAAATCATATCAAAATATTCATAAAAATTAATAATTAATAACAACATTTAAAACTTACAATCTGCCACTGGAAAAATTAACTTGTGCGTTCAACTCCATCACCTAAAATAAAAAACATTAAAACAACTGTTATAACGAACAAACTTAACAAATAATAGCAGAATATAAGCACACAAATAAAAACCTTTGTTTACTAACCTTAAAATCACCTCTGAAGCAAGAAAGCAGCAAGAAATTGAGCAAAAACAAAGACACTAATGTAGAAAAAGACGATAAAGAGAAGAAGAAGAAAGCCAAAGAAAATACATAGCGTAAGGTAGAAATAAAATGAGGTACCGCTAATCGACTTGTACCTGTAAATCCTTTTGTCTCACTGCGTACTCCAAATCGTACTTCATGTCTTCTAACTGACTGATTCGTTTATGATACTCCTTACACATCATCTGCAAAGTTGCTGATAATGAAATATTGCGATTAATTTTTTAAATTTATAAAATTAAAATGTACAATCACGTTTTATTAATACCTTCATTTGCACCATCTAACGACTTTGGTTCGCCACATCTTTCTTTAATAATTCGACGTCTTTCGAGTGCTTTTTTCTCTTGTTCAGCTTTCAATTGTTCCGTAGCTTTTTTTCTTAACAACACCTTAAATCGTTTGAAACGTTATTAAATAATAATTTCATTACGTGTTGGAAATAAATACCCTTAATTTTTTCTTTCTCTCAGGCGTCATGAATCCTTTTTTCGCTTTCTTGCACTTAGCTGCTTCCTCTAGTCGTTTTCTCACTTCCGCCTTTTTTCTTTCTTTGTCCTCCCTTTTTCTACGATCTTCCTACATAAATAAAAAATCCATAAACATAAACAAAGTACTCTGCAACTTATGAATAAATAAATAAACAAATAGAATATAATGTAAAATTTTAAGTAAATATTTACAATTTATTTCTAATTTAAGTTGCGCTCAAAGAAATAAGTATTTATACATAAACTAAATTTAGAATTTTTTTTCTTAGAAAATGAAGCTCTTGAATCATACCTCATCTGCTTCTCGACGTCTTCGTTCTAAATCAGACTGAAATGCAAGCTAAATTAACGACTTTTCAAATTCCAGCTGTTAAAAAATATATATTTACCTCAACTTTTACAGATTGAGTGACTTGCTGTTAAAAAATAAATTAAATTTCAGAAAATTATAAAGAAAATTTTAAAAAATTTAATGTTTTAAGACTGAAATGCGCATTTATTTAATCATTTATTTTTACATTGACCTTCACTGGCACCTCTTCTTCTTCCTCCTCTTCAGAGTAGCTAATGACGAATTAAAATAAACAAATTTACACATCTTATTACATAGCTTATTATTTTACATACCTTTCTTCTTCTTCGGACATATTTCAACAGTTTCGTTTACCTAATAAACAAATAAACGATAAAATTAAAGTAGAAAAACTAGAAAAACGTTTAAGAAAATAAAATAAAAATAAATTAACAACAATAACAAGTATATTGATTGCGCAGCCAATTTGGCACACAATCTAGACTTTTTTTTTTAGAATTGCAAAAACGAAGTTAAAGAAAAAGACGAACTTTTGCCAAGATGAAAGAATGTTAAAAGAGAAGTAGTTTGACGCCAAACCTGTTCAAGAGCAAAGCAACGATGTAGCTTAGGATTAATCCGTTGCACTACTGATTGTACAGAGAGCAAAAAAACAACTTGCCAACTCTAAAGTATCTATATATAGCTTAGAACGCAACAACTGTGTACGTCGAGTCCAAATTAGGACACGACTTGTAGACCGTTGCTTAGTAACGGAGGCTGTATATGATGATCTCTGGTTTATTTCATTCTATTTATTGTTTGATGTGAAATTTTGCAATGAGTTATGATATTTCAAAATTTTAAAATAAAGATATTAAATGCGCAAGTACGCGAAATGTATTTTTATAGTTTTAGGAAATATTCGATTGCACAATAAGATTTTTTTTAATTTTTTTAAAATAGAATCTGAAAATATTTGAAAATTATTTTTTTTTTAAATTTTACAAAGATTTTATTAGTATTTTTTTTTAAAAAAATTGGGTTCAAAGTCAGAAAATTAATTTTTATTTTTATCTTTATTTAAAAAAAAGAAAGAAGAGAATTGCACTCATTTCCTGTGTTTTGACTTTATTTACATGTTAAGGAACTTCTTTGTGCACTGAGCCAAAGTTTTCACCTACTGTTAAATTTTTTGCATTTTTTATAGTGGGAAAGTGATGTATATTTAACCATAACTGACATAATAAAACTAAAAGTTAATTATGCAATGGAAATAGTTGGCCAAGTACATTCAATTTAAACATTTGATGTATTTGACATAAAATTACTGCAGAATACGCAATGATCAAACATACGAGCAGTCAATTTGTGTGTACTAAATTTGATTGCTGATTTGATTGCGATAAAAGACAAAAATAATGTTCTAAATTTATAAACGTGTGTAACAATCATGTAATTCACACAAGCTTTGTGTGATTGGCTACAGGCCATTTAAAAAAGTTTTTAATCCTCAAAAAGAATAGTTTCCACAATTTCTATTTATTACTTATAGAGGGCACTCATGTTTTAAATATTGCTTTAACAAACAATAATTTAAATGTAGCAGATGATCTTCAGTAGTTTTTAAAAAGTTGTAAATGAAAATTATCTTGAGAAAATAGCAAATCTATTTATTTATTATTAAAATGAATTTCACACACAAAAATAAATTAAAACTTATAGTTAACAAATTCAATTAATTTTATTTATTGTAAGTCAATTGCGCGTATGACATCAGTTAGTAAATTGACACTTTTTATGAAATTAATCTTACATTAATCAACATTATTAATAACAAATAACAAAAATATTCTTTAGATTAACAAATAAATAATAAAAAAAAAACAATTTTTAAATTCTAAATATTTTAAATAATAGTTATCAATATTTACTTACTTCACCAAATTAATAAATGAAATTGAAATTTAACGCGCCATCAGATCGAACATGAACCTAGCAAATGCGCCAGAAGTTGAAAAGTTGAAAACAATTGTTAGTTTTCTTGTACTTCTTTTTAACTAATCAACGGCAAAAATGGAAGATTACCAAAAAATTGAAAAGATTGGCGAAGGTAAAGAAACTTTATTAAAACTTGTAAATAAATTGAAGTTGAATAGTTTACTTGTATTTTCATTAGGAACGTATGGCCTAGTGTTTAAGGGAAAAAACAAAAAAACTGGTGCGATTGTCGCCATGAAAAGAATTCGGCTGGATATTGACGATGAAGGTGTACCGTCAACTACTATTCGTGAAATATCTTTGCTTAAAGAATTACAACACAAAAATATTGTCTTGTAAATTACTGAATGAAAGTTTTTTAGTTTGAATTTTTAACGAATTTTATTTACTACGTTTTTATAGTTTAGAAGATGTTTTAATCCAGAAATGCGAATTGTATCTCGTGTTCGAATATTTACCGATGGATTTAAAGAAATATATGGATTCTATACCTAATGGACAAGTTATGGATAAAGCTCTTGTCAAGGTTAGTTTTTTCTTAATTTTAAATAATTATTTTAAATTAATAATTTATTTATTTATTGATTAATTGATTAATTTTTACAGAGTTATTTACATCAGATAATGGAAGGTATCCTGTTTTGTCATCAACGTCGAGTTCTTCATCGTGATTTAAAACCCCAAAATCTTCTCGTGGATAAGAAAGGAGTGATAAAAATTGCGGATTTTGGTCTTGCACGTGCATTTGGAATTCCAGTTCGAGTCTACACTCATGAAGTATTTGAAATTAAAAATTAAGCATAAATTTAAACTAATTATTTTAATTTTTAGGTTGTAACTTTATGGTATCGTGCACCCGAAGTTTTATTAGCAGCTGATCTTTATTCTACGCCAATTGATGTTTGGAGCATTGGCTGCATTTTTGCAGAAATGGCTACAAATCGTCCACTTTTTAATGGAGATTCAGAAATTTCTCAACTGTTTCACATTTTTCGGTTTGATCTAATATTTTTTCTCTCTTAACTATATATTAAAAGTATTTTTAAACTTTATTTTCAGCATACTTGGTACGCCAACAGAGGAGACTTGGAAAGGAGTTTCGTCATTGAATGATTATAACAAAACATTTCCTAATTGGAAAGGGGGTCTTTTAAGCAATAATGTAAAAACTTTAGATGAACAGGGATTGGATCTTTTACAGGTAATTTTAGATAATTATTAACGAGCAAAATTTTATTTTATCTACTTTTCTTTTTAGAAAATTTTTATTTATGACCCACCTTTACGCATCACCGCCAAACAAGCGCTTAAACATCCGTACTTCAATAATGTGGATAAATCAAAAATGCCTGCATGAAAACATATATCTTTTTTGCCGTTGCTAACATGGTTGCTAAGTCGTACATAAATGTCACTCATCAATTTAGAAGCGAAAAACGTTCTGTCGATTTATTTCAATCATTTTTATACATGAATTCAAGTCAATTTTAGAAATAAATTTTATAGATAATAAATAAATAAATAAATAATATTTGTTTACAATTAATAAATAAACTTTAAAATTAAAATTAAACTTAATGTAATTATTGTCGTCTTGTTGTTGTTTATTCCTCAACCTCACCTTCCTCTCTCTTTTCTTTGGCACCCAAAGCCCATTCGGGTTTCTCACCTTTCTGAACAGCAGATAAAATAAAAAAAATAATCAACTTAAAATAAATATCTAAAAATAAAATGCAAATGAAAAAAATGGCAGTGAAATTAATAAAATAAAACCAGCAACGACTGCAGCAAATTAAAATACAAATAATAAATCTAAAAACAAATAAATAAAAAATGATAACAAAAAATTGATGAAAAATGATAACGACAGAAGAAAAGACAAAATAAAAAAGTAGAGAAAGCGGAAGAAGAGACAAAATAAAAAAGTAGAGAAAGCAGAAGAAGATAGAAAAAACACACGAAGAAGAAAAAGAAAAACATGACGTAACGAGAGAGAAAGAATGATAGTTGTTATTTTATTTCTTAGCCCATTCAACTGTCTCCTTGGGTTTCTATTAAAAAATTAAATTAACATGAAGTAATGAAACATTAAACATAAATGAAATATTCTACAAACCAAAATGGTCGATTACTTTACCTCTTTATCTACACCTTCAATGCTGAATTTGTTAGATTCAACTTTTTTCAGATTTTGATGGAAGTTGATCTCAGTTGGTTTTACAATCTTGAATCTTAAAAAAAGATAAAATAACTAAATTTAATCTTTTATTAATATAAAAAGCAAAAATAGTTGATGTTGTTTAAATGAGTTATTTTTAGCCCGAAAAGCACTTAATAAAAGTATAAATTTAAAAGACCTGTTTTCTAAATTTAGAAAAAACAGTTAAATTTAGCAATAAAATTATGTGAAACAATTTCTATTTAACTAGAAACCAACTTACTTCTCTGGATTGTATTTATTCACTTTCTTCAACACTGGTTTAACACTGAAATGAAAAATTAACAAATAAACATAAAAATAACACTGAAATGTTAATACAAACTTACAATTTGCCTCTCAAGTCGTTTACTTGAATATTCAATTCGTTAATCTATAAGAAATATTCATTTTAATATAAAATATAAATAAATATACAGAAATATAGAAATTAATAACAAGTTTAGCAAAACAGAAAAGAACATACAAAAAGAAAACAAAAATGCAGAAATGTAGAAAGTAATTAATATAAGCAAAAAATACTTCTGTTTTGAATATTTGTGTTTGGTGTGTATATTTACTCACTTCAAAATCCTTTTGTCTCACAACGTACTCCAAATCATATTTATTATCTTCTAGTTTCATGATTCTTGCATGGTATTCTTGGATAATTTTAATAAGGGCGGCTAGAGAGAATAAACAAAGCAACACAACACACTCAACATGTGATACAACTAGAATTTTACAAAACACAGCGCGACTGACAAAAGAAAATACAGCAGAAATAGAAGATGGAAGTGTAGAAAAGACAATACTGTGATAGATTTGGTTAACAATTAGAAGATTCTTAGTAGAGTATACAAAAATACCTCAAAATCCTTCTGTCGCACAGCGTACTCCAAATCATATTTTGCATCTTCTAAATCAGTAATCCTTTTATGATATTCTTTTATAATAACTTGCAACGCAGCTATTTTTTT
>JAQFZN010002572.1:0-11031 GCA_034687075.1 Geophilus carpophagus | reverse complement strand
ATATTACTGTAAATCAGCATAAAAATAAATTGTAAGAAAACAATCATTGCACAATTTGTACATTTTTCTACATATTTCACATAAATAGCACATTTTGGTCTGTGCATTTCTTTAATAAATCCACTCATATTCTTTTATTATTTCCTTAATTATTTCTTCCTTAATAAATAGATTTCACAATAAAATCAATTTAAATTTAATTTACCATAAAGTTGTAGTCAATATTTATCTATATAGCATAGTCAATCATATAGCCAACACTTGATACAATCCCTAGGGAATTCCATACATAATCTCTCATGAGTTTTCTATGTCTCGACCCCTTTTCCTCACCCTACCCTACAAGTAGCCAGCCTCCACAATTGGCCATCTTATAAAAACACTCGTGGGCTAATCCCGAACCAACCGCACAAGTACCCCCGAAATGGATGAAGAGGGAAAGGCAGCGAGTATGAAGTAAGTAAAGTCTATAGCAGGCCCAGAGGGCTGTGAAAAGAGAGAAACCACGAGGCAACCATCAGGCCTTGCTCTAGGATAATCCTGTGGAGTAGTTGGCCAAACTGAAAAGCACAGTCCTGTTTTTCTTACTTAGATAAACAGTGCCGGGAGGAAGCTATGAGTTGGACTCTTCGCTCTCTCCACCAGATGGCCACACAAAAGCGACTTGGCCCAATGCCCTTTGCTCAGCTGAAACTTCACGACGCCCTCAAGGATGTTGGTCGTTGGATAACAAATTCATGTATAGTAATAAAATTCAGTTGGGAATCGCTTTCATCCAGAAAATTGGAGGCTTGAAACTTCAAACTATGGTAATGTGATGCAAGAGAAACATCTATAATCAATGGTATGAGATGGTTGGTAGTGGCCACTGGTCAACTCCTCATCTTTTTTTCTTTTGCTCATGTTGGCTTATTTATCCAATATCATGTGCATTAAGTAACAAAGAATTTTAATGATTAGCTAATGTTTGTTAAATGTTTTATGAATATTAATTTGTTTGAAAAATATTGTTGCTGCAGTTAAGTAAGGTAAGAATTTTTTTTAGAAAATAAACTTTGGGTTTTAAAGATGCTGGGAAATAAATTTATAAACAAAATTTTATTTTTATTCAATTTGTTTTTGTTGTTGTTGCTGTTGTGGTTTAGTATAGTTAAAAAGAAAAATATTATTTAAGTAAAATAAGTTGTTAATCAAAATTTGTTTTGTATCAATTAAATTAATTTAATGGAAAATTTTAATTTGTTTATTGTTTGGAAACGAAACTTTTAAATAATATATAAACAATTGTTATTTTCAAATAATCACAATTCAATCAAATTTATTATAGCAAATTATAATTTGCTAAGTCAAAAAATACTCTTTGTAATCAGAAGAAATTTATTAAACAGATAAATTCAATAATTTTTAAGTTATTTTATAAATTTTATAAATTCAATAATTTTTAAATTAAACAACACCTAAATGATTAGAATAATTAGAATACTGTATTCCATTTAAAAAACTTACGTTGTCATCTAGAGGCCGAATTAGTAAGTAGAAGCTTCTGTGGGTGTATTCTAATACCATCTGTAGGACAAATTTGTAAATAGTGATAATGTTAAAACTGTTTGTCGTCATCAAATATGGCTGCAATCTTAAACCATAGTGTTTTAACTATCAGCCGGGGCCTATCTTTGTTCTAGACAAACACTACATTTGCTTATGGCCCATATTTGAAGAATGCCCCTTAAACAACTCCAACAATTTCGTTACGATTATTGGTTAAATTTTTTGTGTTTTCAGATAGAATGGCTTTTATTCAACGTATTAAATACAAAGAAAAGTTTGCTATTTTTATTCCAGATTGATTCTAGACTTTGCGATTTTTGTACTTGTAAAGAAATTCTTACTTTTTATCAACTTATCATTTCTTAATACTGACATTTTCACCCGTTGCTAAGATGACATTTGCATTTACAAATATTTTTCTACGTCTAAAATTCATAAACTTTCAAGAAATTAAGACAAGCAATATTTTCTTTTTTCTTGTTGTGCTTTGTTTAACAAACTCAGATACCTATATGGCTGTTTTTGTTGTCTTGGGAGTATATGAAACTTGTATGCTGTTTTTGGTAATTAACATACAAACAACTTGTGTAAAGAAAATATCAAATTGTGTTTAATTTGCGTTTATAAAACATAAATATGCGTCTAATTGTCAGTACATCAACACCCCAGAACTTGACTCTAATGTAAATGTTTTGCTATTGTAGTGTAATTTATTACAAAATATTTTTCATAAATAATGCTACAAAATATAATCAAAACAAATAGAAAATAATATTTGACTAATGCCATATTTTGAGTTTGATAAAAAGTAAATATTTAACTTAACTTACAAAAGTCTAACTATTGCATTGAACCAAACATTTGCAAAAATAATAACTGAATCTGATTGGTCAGGTTATATCATATGACATGCACAAGCTTTAGATGTCTCAGAGACTAAAGGCATAATGGAAAAATACTGGGTAAGCATTATGCCATATCTAAAAGCTCCATGAAAAGCAACTAGTGGATGCATGAAAAATATTTCAAGTGACAATGTTGGAGAATTTATAGTAAAAATCTTGTTATTTCATCAGGTGATAAAATAAATCAATCAGAGTTAAGAACAACAGTTATAATTATGTAAAAAAGTGTTCACCCTTTACTAGTTTTTTATTTCAGTTAGATGTAACTCAAAAATTGTTTAATAAATGGAAATATAATTTTATAAGCTGATTGTACTTTTATTTAGCTACAGTCTAAGATTTTAAGAATAAAAATGGTGAAAAAAAAATCAGTTTCAAATCTGAGGTAGAATTTTGGATCAAATAATTATTCAATAATTATCAAATTGAGACTCTAATAAATCCAATCATCTGTGCCATGTAAAAAGTATTTTCAGTGTACTTAATTCTAGGAAAGGTTTATCAAACTGATAATTCCATGATAAATGGAGTGATCTGCTCAGCAATACCATAAGCATTAGCAATCACCAAATTTTGCAAAGTTCACACAACAGATGGCAGAACTAATCACAGCTATGAGTAAACAAGTTAAGGTCGAAAAGCGAAATTATAAAAAAAATTTATTCATATTTACTTTTCTAGTTAGGAACATAAAAATTATACTTATTATTCTAGTTGTACTTAAAAAAAATAATTCCATTTAAATTAATTGTCTTTCATTTTCATCATCTTTCTTGCTATGTTTATCTACACTGCTAATTTGTTGTAAAAGTTTCTCATTTTTATTTATTTCTTTATAAAATTTTTAACATGAAATATTTTTATAATTCTAAACTAGTCTTAAAATACCTTTGACAGTGGAAATTTTTAACCTGAATTTTAAACTTACGATACCATAAAATGGGGTAACTTTGACCTGCTTTCTGACTTTGACCGAAAAAAATAAAATAATTTGAAAAATTGTATCAGCATAAGTTTTTGTTATATTTCAATTTTAAAAAAATATATTACTATAACCTGATCAATTCTCTATTAACCTCTGTAATCAGATTTTTACTAAGGTTATTGTGCACTGAAAAAAAAAGTAAATATTAGTAAAATACAAAAAATAAAATATGTTCAAACTTTATTTTTTTTGTAAAAAATCAAATATTTTAACGATTTTAGTTCACAGACTTGATTCTTGGTGCTTTGTTATTAATATTATGTATTTGCTTTTGTATTTAACTGAATAAATTATAGAAAATTACACTTTTTTAAAGTGGGGCTACTTTATGCCAAATTTGGGGATACACTGACCATTGGAAATGTGAGGGTGCTACCATCCTTTGTATTCTATAATGTTGAAATCTACATTCTGACCAAATTTCATGCAAAAATATCAATTTGCCAAAAAGTTATTAAGAAAATAAGAAAAAAAAGTAACCCCATTTTACAGTAATTAAAAAAGAAAACTATCTGGCCTATATATTAAAAAAAAATAAAGATCAAAAATATTTTATTGGCAAACCTTCATTAGCCACCAATAATTAGGTTTTGGTTAAAAAGTATTGATTATAAATTTGTAATTAGTCAACATAACAAACTTCAGTATTTTATTAGTTACATTTTATTTTTATTCCAGTACATGTTTAAAAAAATTTCTATAATATTAATTAGAAATATGAATCATGAAAAATGTCAATGTTAATTTAAGTCAACTTCAAGTTGGACATAGCAGAATCCAAACTCTTCAAATTCCAAATGACCATTTGGCCATCCACAGCAGTCGTACACACTTTACTAGCATTGGCCTTGGTCCCTGAAAATATGCTCACTTGGGTAATTGCGTTTTGATGAACTGTATCCATTGCATCATTATGCTCAGTTGTAGCTCGTTTATCCAAACTCTGAAACTTGCGCATGGCACTAAACATAAATAAACAAGAATAATTGTTAAAAAATTAATCGTAGTTACCTTTTGCAATTTTACATGTACAAATAGTTCAATTTCTAAATATACCTCGCTATATGGCCGCTCTTTATACTGCATTTCACTGTAACGAACTTTTTTAATTATGGCACTTTTTTTAACAGACCAGAATTTTCGTTATACAGCCAAAAAAAAATGCTGTATACACAATGATTCGTTATACAGCTTTTCACTTTATGGCCAACTTTTTAGGAACATATCTAGGACCTGAAGCGAGGTATGGGTGTACAGTCAAACTTACGTAACACAAACTTCTGTTTGTCAAATTTTTCTGCATATCAAATTTTTGCATCAAGATCCCATTTTACATAAAAAGTTGTTTCTATATCTCGAATTTCTCTTAAGTCAAATATTTCTATATTTGGGTAAAATTTGAGATTTTTGAAGACTTGAACTTCCTAAACTCGAATTTTACCGGGAAGTGAATTATTTTTTAAGCAAGTGTGGTTAGTCAATTTTTTAATGTACAACAAACAAAAATCACTGATTATTTTAAAGAAATAATGTTTGCTATTCAGAATTTTTTTTGTTTATACTATGTATGTTACATATGTTTATATATAAAACAAAAAAAAATTAAATCATTATTTCATGTAGCGATATATGTATTTACTGTCAATAAATTCATATGAAAGCGTTATTTTACTCATTTTGTAGTTATTTCTGTAAATCGAATTTTCTATATCTCAATTTTTTTTTGGTGAGCTATGGTGATTTGACTTAGGGAAGCTCCATTGTAATACCTTAAGCCAGCAGTCTCCTTCTTCTGAGCATTATCTATTTTATTCACAATGCTTATTTTCTTTTGTCCTCCATCATAACAACATAACATTGGACAACATCCGTGCCCCTTAAATAACAAATAAATAATTTAAAAATAAATAATTTAAATAATATGAAAATAAAATTAAAATAGATCGATTAGAAACATACAGCAGCAATTATGCAGTTTTCAGATATCCAAGTGCAGGTGAGGAATGGCAAATATTCGGTTTTCAGCGTAACTTTACTATAACGAAAGAAATAAGTTATTTGTTTTCACATTTATTCTTTGTTTCAACAACAAGGACCCATAAATTCTGTGATTTTTTCCCCCAATTTTGCAATAATTTTGAACAAATTCATGGGGAAAAATTGTTGCGATTTTTTTTCCCCGTAGCAAATGTAAATGCAAAATGTATTAATTTAATTTTTAATTTTTTAATATTTAATACATCTATACCTCGCTATACAGCCGCTCTTTATACAGCACTTTTTCGATTTATGGCCCACAATTTTCATTATACAGCCAAAAAAAATGCTGTATACACAATGATTCATTATACAGCTTTTCGCTTTATGGACATTTTTTCCGGAATGTATCTAGGCTGTAAAACGAGGTATGGGTGTATTTTAGTTTTTAATATTTATTTTTAAATTTAATATTTTTAAATATTGTTGCTGCCAAGTCAATGCTTTTTCAGCTATTTTACTGAAAATTGCAGGGATTTGCAAACATTGTAATGACCATGTTAGTCTATTTTGAAACTGATGACAGTCATATCAACGTAACACTTGAAATTTTTTCAATAACTGAAATCAAAACAAAGTTGCGAAAACTGCAATTTCGCAAAATCGTAGAACAGGTCTTTGTTCAACAATAAAAGTCTTACGCTAATCCACGTGAAGCGTCAACCACCGTGATGCTGCTGTCATGTCCAACCCATGCCAACTGATTTCCATTTGCAGAAAAACTCACACAATGAATCCAACCACCTAGAATAAAACATAACAGTAAATAAAAACTAAAAATAAAAGAATTTTTGAATCTAAAACCCCAATAATTAAAACTAATTGACCTCCTCCTTCTGAATTATTGGTGAATTCTTGCAACAACTGATTCGGAGACGATTTTGTACCCCAAGCAGTAGGTTCTAATTTCTCCTCCATTTCACCAATATCTGCAGCAAAAACTCGAGCTTTGAAATCAGCCGATCCACAACCTAAGATAAGGTTATTTGGATGCCAATCCAAGGTAGTAACAGTAGAACGAATGGGTTTTTTAATGTGTTTACTGACCCACCAATCATTTTCTTGCTCGAAATAACAAACTGATATCAATCTCGCTCCACTTCCTACAGCAAATTTGTTCTCTGTAAACAAATTTATATTAAAACTTTACAATTTTTCATCTAAAAGAAACTACAGAATGCATTACCCTTTGGAGACCAGCGAACACAAGTTGCAGCTCGATTAATTCTCAATAAAACCAAAGTTGGTTTCCATTGATTTCCTACCTGGGTCCATACGTAAGCATTTCGATCCTTTAAAAATGAGTAAAACAGTTTAGAAATACATATTTAAATATAAATTTTGAATAATTTTTCACATACAGCAGCACATGTAACTATGCGATTACTTATCGGTGCCCAATCAATGCTTGTAACTCGTAATCCATGTTGTGATAAACATTCAACCGAATTCCAACGATCATTTACACGTTTACAAATATTCACTTCATGGCTATTAGGCGAAAATGCCACCTCTAAATAAAATTAATAAATTTAATTTATGATCACAAATTATTTTAATGTGTATAATGGTTTCTGTACATACGTGAGCGCTCTTTATTCCAAGCATGGCAAGTAATTGGATCGACTCCAAAACTATGAACTTCGGTCATATTTACCACCCCTAGAAACAACAATAAATGAATAAAGTTTTATATTAGGTATGTTTAAAAAATGTCAATTACCTTATTATCTGCAAATTAACAATGGCGAAGAAAAATTCGCGGACTCTGGTCAGTCGACACGAATATTCTTCAAAAGTTAGGTTCGGGAGGGGAGTGAATTGAAGTTCGGTGACTAATTTCCTGCAAGGCAGTTGAAAAAAATCTACTGTTCATTGGCCCTTACCGGATGTTTTATTTTCAACCAATTGGAGACCAACTTTCACGATTCTGCTGAGAATGGCAGCCCGGAATAACTTCAAGTGTTTGTTAATAGGTGGCGATATATAGCAGCGCTAATTTTAAAAGTTTACAAGTGGTTAATATTTCCGGTCTAGCCAATCCTAAACTACATATAAATCCTTGACTAGAGGATTAATACCCTTGCTTGATTATACATTCGTCTTAAAGACTCTGAAATATATTAAATTCTTTTCTGCTTACATTGTTTGTGCATTCAATTGTGTCATTGAAATGTTACCACAGGTAAATACAATATACATACATTTATTTATTTAGGTTTCAGTAATTTATATATTAAGATATTTCTGATTTAATAGGAAAGCAGTAGTCCTTCAATGAACTGCTTAAGATTGTCAGAAGATGCAAGAATAATTGTTCTGAATATGAAGAAATTTAAATTTTCATATTTAAACAGGAATCATTTAGCATATGAAAACAAGCAAAAAGAATTTCACAATAATGCCAATTTGGTTGATAACGTAGTTGAACCAATAAAACCAACAGAAGGGGAGGAAACTAATATAAATACAATTTGTTCTGAAGAAATGGATATCAGTAAAACGCCCGCCTTCAGTGATATGTCTTTTGTAGTAGATAAATACACAAATATGAAACAAAACAACAATTTTAAGAATGGTGGTAAGTTATTTAGTGACATGCATCGACCACGTGTACTACCACGTGTACATATTAATGTGATATGCTTTTATTTGTAATTGTTTTTATTTTACTCATATTTAAAGTCAAATTTATTTTCAGAAATTCATGTCAGAAGATCAAATAGATTACACGTTGATGTTAAGAAGAAAAACACATCAAATCATCAACCATTTATAGATTTTAGTCCACTTGTAATTTTAACTCCACTCAACTGTGATTGGCTTACAGTAGGTCGAAAAAAATCTAAAATTAATTGTAATAAGCATAGAAAAGTTGTACAAGATAAAAAAAGGGAACAAACAAATGGGGAGTCGAATAGAATGAAACGTTATTTGAAAAGAGCAGAAAAAAGAAGAATTTCTGAAGATAAATGTCTGGATACCCCAATGCGAAAGAAAGTTAAATGTAATTCTGGTAAAATAATTATTGAAAATTTTAATTTTGATTAAATTGTATAATTTAATGTTTGTTAATATTTCAGTGGAAAAAGAAATTGGAAATGAATTGACAGTTAAAGATCAAGGAAAAGAAAAATTAACAAGATTAAGTAAACAGGTAAATACAACTATTTTAATTACTGTATATTTATTGGTCCAATAAAAATTAATGTTATTTCTTTTAGGATTTTAATGCGAAAGTTGAAAAAGTAGTTAAGTCCATAACAAACAAGACATCAGCTGAAATTAAGAATTTAAACTCAAATGTGAAAAACTTAGAAAATCAAGTTGAATATTGGAAACAAAAAGCTACTAGTTTGCAAAAACAGGTATAAACTCAATCAATTTAATTAAAAAAATATAAATTTTATTAATAATATATTTTTAGCTAGAAGATTTGCAATCAACAAAGACAACTGCTAGAAAAAAGAGACCAGTTAAAACCAGCAGTGTTGGTACCCAGGTACAACCCATACATAAAACTGTACGTGTACTTTGGCACCCATTTTAAATTATTTAAACTAAACTTTGTTATTTCTTTTTATAGATATCTATTGAAGATACAGGGAATTCTAGTAGCCATACAAAAATCAATACAGCAGTAAATGAAGACAATGCTCAGTATAAACAAAGTAAAAAAAATATCAAAAAAGTGGCAGAGCTAAGGGTAAGTGCTTGCTTAGAATCCCATAAGAGGTAGAGGAGTGCGCCATCTATTATTTATTATTTGCGACTTGGCTGATTTATGCACAGACCAATTTAAGCATTTTAATATATTTCAAATGCTGCCTAATGCTAGAAATGACCCTGGGTCTTTTGGAAGTGCATATGATTTACACTGAAGATAGGTTCCGCACAAAACCGTGTACATTGAAAACTTGAATTTTGCTATGTAAAACTGTGTAAATCGAAAAAAACATGAAAATGTGCACAATTCAGTCATTTATTTATTACATAAAACTAAAGTAAAACATCCTGAAAAACATAAAATTAGTAATAAGTTTAATTACTGTCATCACTTTCATGAACTATCAGTCCTGATTGGTATGATGTCACTTTCATCACTTGATAGTTCTTGATGCGATTCTGGTTCAATGGTTAATAATCCGTTAATTTATCAACCGTGTAAAACTTAAATTGTGTAAAACAAGTACTTTGTAAATCGGGGGCTAAGTGTATTTTTAGTTGCAATTTTGGCGTGGGGAGTGTGGGGGCGACCTCAAATGGATTTTCTTTGGAGCACAAAACCTGTAGTTATGCTACTGATCAAAATGGTGTAAATTTTAGACAAACTAATTTAACAATAATTATTTAATAATTTTATAGTATCAAAAGTTATTTCACAACCAGAAATTCTTGAGGCGAAAACATTGGATAGCAGGAGGGAATTGGAACCGAGTAATTTAAGATTATTAACACTCGAGCAAATGAATGAAGAGGTTAAATTCAGACATAATGAACAGGAAAAAAGAAGTCGCGAGATTCTAGCAAATTTATATACTTCTCTCAAAGATTTACTTTCGGTTTTTGATGTACAGAAGATTTACACTAAGCAGCCCAGAGAAATGATTTTAAGACAGGCGATTAAACATATACAAAACTTACATAATGAAGAGAATAGGTTGATTCGTATTAAGGAATTGGTCCAGGAAAAACAAGAAAAGCTATTGAGTACTTTGAATAACACGAATAGTTAGAAGAGAAGGGTTGGACAGCAAAACTATTATTTTTTAGCACCTCCATCAGTAGTGACGCAACACTAATGTTTAATTTTTAGCATGAAAAGCCGTAACTAGGGTGGTGCCATCAGTGCCCCTGCACCGGGCGCAATCTTGAAGGGGGCACAAAATTTTCATTTTGTGCCCTACAATCAGGGCCAGCAGGGTGCAGGGCTTTGTGAATAGTTAGGCCTCACACTGGCCATAAAAGTTAATAAAATAAATTGTAATTAAATAATTTTTTGACTTACTTTTTTACAAATGAATTGTTGAGTGCTTTAAATTACAAATTTTTGATTTTGTCATGTTTAAACCATGTTTGTATAAGTTGAAAAATATTGATTTAAATTCAGCTAAATAATTTTGCACTTTTTACTTTTCTGTTCAATCAGTTTTAAATAATAAGTTGTAAGAGAGGTAGATTTCTGTGTTCTAAAATTCACAAAAATTTTCAATTTTCAAAATTTCAAAAAAAATTTGCTTAAATTCACAAAAAGTAACGATTTATCAAAATTTTTTTTTAAAAAAGTTATATACGTATAGGGTCGTTTTTGTCATTTTTTTATTTCATTGGAAGGGGGAATTGCAGAAAAAAGTTTTTGAAACAGGGGATTTGTTGGAAATTCAAACCCTCAGTAATCTGGGTCAAATGACTAAGACAGGGATGCGACACATATGGGTGTGACTCATTTCCCCCCTTCCAATTTCCTGAGGTCTTTACTGTAATTATTTCCTGGTTAAGCCTAGTACTCAACCACTTTCCTATGCTGGAAACCAGTCTGTGAACAGAAATGTTCAT
>JAQFZN010002571.1:0-11034 GCA_034687075.1 Geophilus carpophagus | reverse complement strand
TCACACAATCTCGTTTTTACTATGAGAATTGAAGTGGGCTGTGATTGGCTAGATGCAAGAAAGCTGCGTTGCATTGCAGTTAAAATCAAGTCCTAGTTGATTTCTTGCGTTACCTTAAGTTCTAGAAAATAGTATCCCACAATACATCATACATTGCCTTACAGCCTAGTGTGAACACAAGTGAGAACCCGCCTTAATAATGAATATCGAATAGTATAGAATATTCAAAAATCTCGAATAACAAATATTGAATAGTATCGAATATTCAGAAATCTTGAATAACAAACATTATTTTTACTATTTCATTTTTGAAGTAAATTTAATGAAAAAAATAGCGAGGATTTAAATGAAAATTTAATATTTAAAATTGCAAATCATCAATTTTTTTATTAAAATTTTTGTTATATATTTTTATTATATATTTTTTTATATTTAAAATCAATCGAATATTCGAATATTCAATATTCAAATAGTCGATTTTTGAATAGTTTGACTTTAGTGTTTGGTCAAATGTCAAATAACTAATTTTGGGTCAAATAGGCCGAATACCGAATATTTCTCAAATATTCAGCATATCCTTATTTTTAACAGATTGTATTTAATCCTTAGAACAAACAGTTTGAATGAATTCTTCTTTTTAATTATAGAGGATGCTCATTATTATATATTACTCTGGCTAACAGTAACTATGGTATCGAGGCTAAAGAATTCCTGCAGCACAGGGATTCCTGAAGCGTCTGCAGTTTGTAAAATTGCGACCAGGTTTTCTACTACTTAAAACACAATGGCTACTTTTCTAGGACTTTGAGTTGTAGAAAAGTTTTCTAAAATTTGACATCACAACTACAAAATCTGCCATTTTTGTTTTATGTGACTAGGAAAAAAGATGGTTGCCATCAACATGAGTTGAAGCAGAGATAAAAATTATGTTTATTATTTGGTAAGAAGATAAAATACAGTCTGATTTGGCTTTCATGAAGCAAAATCAGACTGTGTTTAAAGCATTTGCAAGCAGATTAAAAGAAACAAGGTCTAATCTGACTGATGAGATTTGTCGAGACTTCTTTAATACTGCCAACAAGTGTAAACAATGTCAATTCCACTTGTCGAAGTTAAGAGTTTTAGAAATTTGTAAGTTTTAGAAAAGTGGTTTAAGTATGAATTAAGCACAAGTTGCTTTCATTGACTGAAAAGCTAAGTGAGTAGTTGAGATGCTCACATGAGATCATTTGTGTTTTACCAAAGCCAATTATTAGATATGCAATGTATCCAGGCAATGAGAGTTTATATGAAGTTTTATATTGGTCATATATACTATGTGGCCTCAGCCATGCAACTGTTTTTCACCACACATCAGCTCATGCAAATATCTTGATCATACAAATACTTAGCCCACACAAATATCCCACAGATTTTGATAATCCTGTAAACTTTGCAACTTGTTTTGAGATAACTTACTTAGACAAATTTTCCACATGAACTTAACAAATTAACTTATGCTGTGTTCCCCTTAAACCACTTTTCTACAAAACATGCTCACTTTTAGAAAGTCCTGTTCACACAAAATGATTGAATCACCACACGTGATTTAAGTACTATATGTTAAGGTGAATGAAATGAGAGCATACATCAAAACAATAAAACAGATTTAATTTAATAATTACCCTTTACATGGGATCTTGTTTATTGGCACAAAATTATATCAACATGACACGTCAACTGTTTTATGGCTCTAAACAAAAGAAGCGTGTACTTCTCTTGAATGATTTTGGTGCACTAACCACCAATTGTGAGTGACTTTTTGTGGTAAAATGCAAAATACAGCTAACATTTATAGTTTCTTCTATGTGTGGGTGGCCCATCTTACCTCATGACTCCGTCTTGACCCGCTTTCCCCTATATGACTGGGGAGAGAAGATGGCAAACACCAATGTGAGTTGAAGTTGGGATAAAGTTTAGGTTTTATGAAGTGATATTAAGACAAAATATAAGCTGATTTGGTTTTTATGAAGGGAAATTGGACTGTATTTGAAGCATTTACAAGCAGATTAAAATGAAGCAGGCTGTAATTGGACCCATGAGACTTCTTCAAAACTGTCCACAAATGTGAACAGTTTGAATTAAACCTGTAGAAAAGTGGTTTAAGCAGAACCGGCGAAACGGGGGCGCAGAGTGTGCACTGCACATGGCTTTCTGGTTGGTTAGGCTCCGCATAACAATATTTTTTTCTTTACAAGGAATTTAATTTAAAAAAATTATTTTAATAATTATTTTTTGATTTGAAAAAAATCTGTAATTAATAAGTAAATAACAGTTAATTTTTTCATTCTCAAATTATTTTTGCACACAGCCCTACAAATCCTAGAACCAGCTCTGGGTTTAAGCACTAAATGGGTGAAACTGTCATCTAACAGCGTTTCCTAACCTTTTTATGCCTGCAGATCGGTGAAAATAAGAGAAAAATTTTGCAGTAACACGGGAATAAAAACTTTAATTTATAATAATAAGATCTTAGGAGAAGATCAAAAAGGCCTTAAACATTGAAGTAATAAGAGTCAACACATGTGAATGAAGCCAAAATTAATTTTAAAATAACATTAACACATGTATAAATTCAATACACTCAGTTCTGTTTTTACACGAACTTTTTCTACACAATTTTGATTTAACACGAATTAGAAAAAAATTTTATTCTTTTTGTACACGACTTATTTTGATTTAACACGATCGACCAATGTAATCAAAACATCTCAGATGTTTTATGGCTGATCGGTATAAAAGAGGTTAATTACAATTACATTATAACTGAAATATTTTTCGGTAGCTCTTACAAAATGCCACGTAATCTTCTATTTTACTATAGGTACACTGTATTTTTATTACGCTAATTTTTTACATGTATTCTTTGGGAACGTATCTGTCGTGTAAAAACAGAATTAGGTGTAATCCAAATAATTTTTTTTAGCTGAGGGCTTTCGCAATATATAAATCTGGTCTATTTTCGCGGACCAGCGGTTGTGAAACGCTGATTTAACGTATAGAAGTTACACATAAGTATCTGGTAGTGATCATGAAATAATACATAAAAACCAAAAATATTCAAATTACTAATTCTGTAAAAGTCATTCTAGATTGCCCACCCACTGAGATACCCTGCACCCTTTGAATGGGGTTTGTAAAACCTGATATAGCTTGCAGGATAAATGTCTGACTTAGGTCATTCACTTAACTGTTGGATTTTATTATTGTATCAAATTAAATTGAGTCTAAAGAATTAGGACTTGGAGTCCTGTGATATTAGGTTATCTAATTATAATTTTCTATCGTATTACATCTTTAAAATAGCTCTTATTAGAGTTTGCACAAAGAGTTTTATGTTATAAGCATAAGAACCACGCTTAACATAAAGCTTTTCACACTAAAATTATAAATAATGCAACTAAATTATGAAAAATGCAAATGGCGACGAAGGTGAATTGATGACATTCTCCTTTTCTTGTTTAGTTGGAACCAATAAATTTTTAAAAAATTGATTCTTGAAAAGTTGATTTCGAATTTGGTTGAAATTCCAGATGAGCATGTTTTCGGTGTATATTACAATTAATGCACCAAAATATTTACTAAAAATTAACTTCACTGATTAACCTCGTCAAGACGAAGTTTAAAATATTAAATTTTTAACGAGTTTTCAGCACTTTTGGCTTGAAGCTGGTTCGTTATAACGAGGTTTTTAAGAATTACGTAATATTTGTCGTCAACCATGTTTAACCATCTAGAAAAATATAAAAAAAAAATGGTGGGTAGATGAGTTTTATCGAATGTTTTTTTCCAGTTGATGATGACGGCTGTAGCAAACGTAGTATGATGCCCGGGGTAGTGGCGAGTGTCACGTGCCGTCGGCATCTCCGGGTGGTAATTAACCGCGGAGAAACATGGCGTTTTCCTTGCCATCGCTATCATTCTCTACGTCTGCTGTTGTCATGGTGATGGGAATCTGCGAGTCTTAATGAAGAGCTTCCAATGAGAAGTTGTTTCTTGCCTGTCACACCAGGAGGCGCAGCAAATACACAAACGAGGATTAGACACGAGACTCTTGTCTTAGTAGGGGAAAAAAGTGCAACAAACAAAGAATTAAGAGGTCCCCTCTTTCCTTTTTCTTTCTTCCGGTGAAGACGGGACGCGAATCGAATTAGATAGGACCCTCCGCCATATTTATTTACTATACGCATTATTTTTAAAACATTTGTTGATGTAAAACCTAGGTAAAATATTATATCTGGTTGTATTGTAATTTAGTTAATTTAGAGAAATTGTAATGAATGACACATAAAAATTGTCTGTTTAGTGTTGATTATGACCTCTAGTGAGTGATTATGGTTTTATTTAGATTTTTTATAGTTGGAGTGGTCAAGAGGGCAATTTAGTCAAACAATTCTATGGAAATTATAACTAGTGACACTTGGAAATTATACCTTTACTGTTGATTATGCCATCTGGTGACTGGTGATGGTTTAATTTAGAGTTTCAACAGCAGAAGCGTCATTATAATTGTTTCTGTTGTGGTGTAGTTTCATGCAATATGATTTTTCTGTAGATTTGAGTAGAGTTCAAGTTTAATACAGGCTAAAATTTATGAATAACAGTTTATTTACATTTACATTTATACACCCATACCTTGCTTTACGGCCTAGATACGTTCCAGAAAAGTTTGCCGGAAAGCAAAAAGCTGTATAATGAATTATTGTGTATACAGAATTTTTTTTTTGCCATATAACGGAACTTGTGTGCCGTAAATCGAAAAAGTGCCCTAATTAAAAAAGGCCATTATAGTGAAAGGCCAGATAAATTTTTGATGTTTTTTGACATCCCTCTGCTTTCGAACATTCAACATTTGCACACATTTTCAGGAATCAATCACATGCAAAAGTCGATGGTCGTCTGTATACCATACTTACTGTTAATCTTTGGTAAACACAGGTGTTTTTGTGTTTTAGCAACTTTAACATATAAACACACACAAATTAGCTTACAACAATGACATTTGAAAATCATTTCTTCACTGTTGACTATTCCCTCTGGTGGGTGATTTGTAATGTTATTGCAGGGGTGGATTAACCCATTGGGCATTTGGGCATGCCCCGGTGGGCCAGTGGTCTAAAATAGGTTGGTGGGCCGGTACAAATTTAATATAAACTATATTAAAAGTAAAAAAACTAAATTAAATAATAAATAATAAAAATTAGATTAATTGTAATACTAAAAAATGGCAATCTTGGCTCTAAATAGCTGTGGGATGAAAAAAATTTAGACTGGGCCGGTTTAAAACAAATATTCCTGGGTTGATTTTGGGCCTCAGTCCGCTTCTGTGTTATTGTATGTAAAGGGCTTTGGGTGATGCTGTAGTGACACTAGATACAAACATTATGTAACTGTTCTAACTTACATACAAATCCTATTTAAAAACACATAGAATCAAACTCATTTATAACCTAAAGTCTGCCTGTAATTCCATTTTGATAGGATGGAGGGACATTTTTGAAGTTTACAAAAATGGTATCAAGAGATTTAAAATTAATTTTGTCGAAAATGTGTGCACTTTAATTAGATGCAGTTAATTTGCTCACACTTTCCCCACTAATAAAATAAAAAAATGATGAAATTTGATCGAGTTAATTGCATCATTTTCAATCTTTTCTTTACTAATCCCTCTTTTTCCCTGTGGCTGTCTATTTTTTTTTCCTTTTCATCTGTACTTCATATTTGTTTTCTTTTTTCAAATTTCTCTCTTCTATCTTCTCTATCTCTTTGACTTGAAACCAAAAAAAGAAGATTAATGCTAAAACTTTAGGGAATTGGATTGGACTCAGATTGGCTTGGATCACATGACATTGGGGATAATGACATATTGTGTGACATCATTACTGTCAAATTGGTGGAAATAACTAGGATGAGAACCAGAGATGTTTCATTCAGCCATCCCCTTTTTTCCATTTACCAAGGTTTATGCTCTTGCCCTTCTCCAATTTCTGCAAATTTATTGTGTTTGGAGGGGGTAAAAGTAACCCATATATTCTCATTTTAAACTGCTGAATTGCTCATTTTGAAATTTGTTGGGGTAATTCATTTGCATATGAGCTTGATGAAGCTTTGTAATTGGGGTTGCTGATATTTATTTGGTTTTAATGAGTTTTAAAGGGTTTGGACTTCTGAAGTTTGTATAAGTAGGATATTGATACATACAAAGAATTGCAGAATTAATGTAAATTTTATTTGATTCAAAATTCTAGCCTATTTAACCTTGTCAACTTTCTTCTCCAAATCACCTCCTGTCTTTAAGTTGGAGACCTTTTCAGTGCCCTTCATGGTAAATCATTCATAGGATGGATAGGAATATTTGGTGGACATTATCTATTGTGCACTTTATATAAATGGTATATCTATCTATATAGATAGTCCTTGGTTTATGCTGCAGTTCTGATTCTGAGAGAACTAATGTATATTGAATTGGCATAAAATGAATCCAATTATAATGGGAGATAGAGTTAAGTTTCACAAAGTCAAAAAATAAGCATATGAATTTATAACATTAGCTGCATTCAATCCTTGAAAGTAGAAATGACTTTCTGTTTGTTACTTAGTAATAAGTGACTTTTTGATTGAACACACTTATTTTACTACAGGTGGAGCATGCGCATTACATTAACTTGCTTTAACTGATATTTCAAATTTTTGCATTTCTTTTTTAATTCTTCATTTAATTTTTTACATCATTTACATCAACTAGGCTCTTATCAATATTATTATGTAACTCTTGCTTTTCTGCATTTTTCTTACGTCAAAAATCACGTGCAGCCATCATGCTTTTATTTGCGAAAGTTTATTGTGCGCATGTGCATGACTGGAAAGTCACTTTCTTAAGGCAGGAAATTAACTCCCAAATGCTTTTAATGAAAGTCACTTTCCTAAGCTGACTTTACTAAGTAGTGACGTCAAAAGCATCATTTCCGCCTTCTGGAAAGTCACTTTCTAGAAAAAGTGATTTTCCCATCAAAGATTGAATGCACCTAATATTATATTTTCAAGGGTGATAGATCTGTCAAACTTTTTAGCGCCATGTTCCGATAACTTTTCTGCACTTATTTATCAGACTTCAAATTTTTATTTTACCAATTTGTATAAAGGCATAATTGGTTCCTGTAAATGTGTGCGAATGTTGAATGTTTGAAAGTAAAAAAACATCAAAAATTGTATTTTAAAACTACTTTTGATGTGTCTTTAATTTCTTTTTGTTCATTTTTGCCCTACTGCATGACTAAACCTGTTATATACAATCCTGGATACAACAGTAATTACATTAGCTGTGTTCAATCTAAAAACAGAAAGTGACTTTAGTGTTTTTTGAAAAGTCACTTCTCATTTAATGTGCTTATTTTGGAATCAGTTAAGTCACTTATGATTCCCATGCACATGTGCAGTAAAAACAAAACTACAACCTAGACTGACAAGTTGCCATCTTGAATTTGGGATTGTGACTGGTGGCACATATGCAAAACACTAAAGCCCTCTAAAGTGACTTCTAAAAGACAGAAAAGTCACTTTCAGCCAGTGACTTATAAAAGTCACAATGTTTAAAACATTAGGGGGGTTCAATCCAAAACTAAAAGTGACTTCAGTTAAGTCACTTATGATTCCCATATACATGCGCAGTAGAGGCAAAATTACTACTTAAAACTACAAGTTGCCATCTTGATTGTTGTGATCATGACTGGTGGCACATGTGCAGAACACATATCCTTCATGATTGGCTAAAGCCTTTTAAAGTGACTTCTAAAGCAGCGTTTCTCAACCAAGGGACCGGTGCTGGTTCGCAGAAATAATTGACCAGTCCGTGGAAAATTTTAATTTGTTCCCAGTAGTGTGATTTCATTTATTTCTAGGTGAGAAAGTTTAATACCTAGTAAAATTTTTTTGTTAAAAAAAAATCATTGGTCTGCAAAATTTTTTCACAAATTTTACCGGTCCGCGGGCCAATAAAGGTTGAGAAACACTGTTCTAAAGGAAAGAAAAGTCACACAAGTCGTGTCTTTTGGAAAAGACACTTTCAGCCTGTGACTTTTAAAAGTCATGACGTTTTAATCATCATTTCTAGCTGAGAAAAGTCACGAAAGACAGAAAAGTCACTTTGTTTTAGATTGAATACTGCTATTGAAAATTCCTTGTTGTAAATAATTACATTACCATGTAAGTTTATAACAAAGCCTTTTTGCTGTATAAATTTTAAATATTGGTGCTATCCTGCTGTGGAAGATAAGTAGTGTAAATCATCTTTAGCCAATCACAGTTTACACTATGCTTGTGTTAGCAGAGTACAGTATCAACTTAAATGATAGATTTAAAAATTGAAAAACACTTGGAAAAATGAAAAATGTTATGGGGAGATTTAAATACAAATGATGCCAGCACTTGTATAAACACAACGGTCACTGACCCTCACTTTATCATTTCAACCATTCATTGCATGCATTCAAATGAAAAATAAAATATTAAAATATTTTCCAAAAATTGAAAAAATAAATAAATAATATTTACCAAATGCTGTTGACTGAATAAAATTAAATGTTTTCATCTAAAATACAAAAATTAAAAAATATGCTAATTTAATATTAAAAAATGTCATCCAGTTAAATAACTAAACCCACACTAATTAAAAACCCACTAGAAATGTATAAATTTATTTGAATATCCAATTGAGCAATAAATAAAAGTATCCTTAATATAATTTCTTTCGAGAAAATTAATTCAACAGAGAAACTCGATCAAAACCCCGTTTCATCATTGCTACCCATAATCCCCTTCATTCCCCTTGTAGATAATCCTCAATGATAGTGCACTTCTGACTTCTACTTGTTGAATTTGTTTAGTCATCAAATCACATTCTTTTTTACCATCAAACATCCATTTGCCGCCATCTTGGACTCAAATTGAGCCTTCTTTTGTTATGAAAAAAAATTTTGCTAAAACCCAACTCATGTTTATCACCAGGGGATTTTTCTGCCTCACTTAGCACTCAATTAAGTAAAAGTTGTTGGTTTTTATCTCCTTTTTTTTATTTTTAACCCTTACACCTTTTTTCAATTTTAATCCAACTTTGTGAGTTGATATATTATTTTTTTTATTATTGATTTGTACTGGGTTACTTACTTTTATGTTGGAAATGCATTTGGGTGTAGCAGAACATGCATCGGCTTTTAATCGAAACCCTCTAGTTCGCTGCCCCTGATCCATTTGTGAACAACATGGGGTTAAGTTTATTTTTTTATATTTTTTATATATATATATATAAAATATGAAATAAATTGAAATTAAAATTTTCTTTTTCTTTTTCGTTTTTTATAGGTTTTTCTATCTTTACCACTTCGCCTTTTATGCCTACCATTATCGGTTCAATGGTCAATACAGTGGTTTGGCTCTCATCACGTCGTGGCTTTTCATCCAGGTAAGATTTTTAATCAATTTTTCGCTGGTTCTTAATATGGCTGAGTGGTCTGCCAGTCAAGTTGTTGGGTCAAAATTGAGCTAAGGGGCTGGAGGAGTCAATAAGTCAGTAAAAGTATGATGTTTTATTATTATTATTTTTCTTATTATTATTTGTCTGAAAATTAAATAGTTTGAGTTGAAAATTGAAATTTTTGTGACTCAATTTTGATTAATTATTGAGTCGGTTTGATGAATTGAGCTCAGGGGCTGGAGGAGTCAATAAGTCAGTGAAAGTTTGAAATTATTATTATTATTTGTCTGAAAATTAAATAGTTTGAGTTGAAAATTGAAATTTTTGTGACTCAATTTTGATGAATTATTGAGTCAGTTTGATAAATTGAGTCTGCTAGTAATTTAAATTACAAATTGTCCATTAAATGAGCCACTCAAATTTCTTGCAAACTATCAACATATCAATTGATTTGAGCAATTTATAACCCAATGGCCTAATTTACTAACAATTGCTCAAATTTAGTTTGAGTTTGAGCAATTGAAGAATTGCTCAAATGCTTCAATTTTTGGTCGCAATTAATTTATAAAAATATATTGGCATTTACTCAATTATTGACAATTTGAGTAATTTTTAGAAATGGCCCATTTTTTACTCAAAATTGGGTAGGAGAATCTATCAAAGTTAAATACTGGTCAGTGGTTTAAAGGTGAAACTGATTTGACTGGTCCAGTGATTTACAGAAGAAGAAAGTTTTCTCAAAAGACCAAAGTCGTCATCAAGTTGACTGACTTGGGGTATTTTCTTGTGGCATCTGCATTTAGCCTTAGCCAGAAAAGCAGTGAGTCGTTAAACTAATCACCAACTTAGCTACTTCATCAATCTACAACGTCAAGAGTAAATCCGTACGAGCAAAGATAATATTGACCACTGCCTTGCAGCCAAACTAAGGTGCTCTTAAAATGTATTCATGATGAATCGCACCCTTGATTAAATTGAGACCCAGGGGAGTTGTCTCTTGCCTTGCTTTCATCTCATCTTTTTCATACATATATTGCATATGAGGTCAGAATATTAATTTGATAAAATGTTTTATTTTATCGAACAATCTTTTGGAATTTTTAATACTGGAGAATTTTATTTTAAATATTTTTTACAGTTTTACACCTATTTTATACTTTATTTTACACTTTTTGAACAATGTTTTACACTTTTTTGAACAATGTTTTACATTTTTACGCAATTATATATTCTTTTACACTTTTTAAACATATTTTTACATTTTTTAAACATATTTTTACACTTTTTAAACATATTTTTACACTTTTTAAACATATTTTTACACTTTTTAAACATATTTTTACACTTTTTAAACATATTTTTACATTTTTTAAACATATTTTTACACTTTTTAAACATATTTTTACATTTTTTAAACATATTTTTACACAATTAAATATTCTTTTACATTTTTTAAACATATTTTTACACTTTTTAAACATATTTTTACACAATTAAATATTGTTTTACACTTTTTAAACATATTT
>JAQFZN010002570.1:0-11036 GCA_034687075.1 Geophilus carpophagus | reverse complement strand
AAAAAAATTTAATTTAAAACATTTGTGACACTTTTCCTCCTTTTTCTCCTTTTCTACACATGTGCAGCCATCCAATTATAACTTACAACCCTTTGACCATACAACATTTTTTTCTAAGGTCACTTTTCCTTTCACAACTTCGCCTTACAGTTAAGGAAGAAATTACAGTCAACGGAAAAGAGAATAAAAGCACCGCCCGAGCTCTTGCACGTGTTTCCCTGTAATACATATAACCCTAACAGTGAAACCCGTCAACAGACAGCTCAAATGACCAGTAATTTTTCCAGCCAGACACGAAATAGCTTTCAAAGAACTGAATAATGTCTCATTAACTAACGAAACTGATTATCCAATACCTGTATTCAACTCGAATAAGCTGTTGATGATCTAATTAAGGCTGTAATAAAGGTTGTAATAAATAAAAACATAAACAACAACAATATTTTAATTTATATTCAAATTTTTATTAAATCTTTCCACCTTGATACATTTTTCGAATATAAAAATAGAAAAAGTTGAAGAAAAAATGCGAAAACTTTATTTTCTAGCTTCAAATAGGATGCGACATCTGGTGGGAGTTTTGTAAAGTCAAGAAATGTTTCTTTGCTGCGAAAGGAAAGCTTTGTGTAGGGTGAGGTGGATAAAATCGAGAACGGAAGTGACATTTAACGTTGTTTCTGATTGGAGCTGGGAAAACGGATAAACCGCCCACCCTACTTACTCACTTTACCGCCCTTATAAACTAACATCACGCTAATTATCATAAAGCAAAAAAATATCATAAGTGCGGCCACATTTTATATGGTCATGATCAACTGAATTCAAATACGAAACGTAACAAAGCCGACTTAGATTTACCTGGTTTGCACGTACGAACTACAAAATGGGGGTAAGTGTTGTTTATATTATTTAATAATTTGATAATATTATATAAAATGTTAGTTTTATTAAATTTTATAATTTATTTATTACTTTTCTTTGAATTTTATTTTTTTTTATATTTTTTCGAGGTAAAATTTTTATTTATGGGGTTTTATAAAGATGAGATAAGTGAAAAGTGGGTTAATTGTGGTCATGTTAGGCTTATATCACTTATTCCCCCATGTAAATTGACGTTCGTTGGTCTCTCATGGAGGTTTGACCTGTTTTTAGTCGGTATGTAACGAGGAAAGAGAAATTTTATCTCATGTCACCTTTAATTTATACTTAAATATAAAAAAAATTCGATTTGTTTTTCATGCGAATTTTTTCTCTCATTATTTCCTTATTCGTGCACTAGGACACGCATCCACCTTCTTTTTCTTCTTTTATACATAGAAAAATTATATAAGATTTAAAGCGTTTTTTTTCTGTTGAAAAATGATATTTTATAATCAAAAAAAAAAAAATTTTTAATTTTTATTAATTCGGAAAGAACCTTGAACTAAAAAAAAAATTAATCTTGAATTATTTCAATTGAAATATGAATTAAATATTATTTAACACTAAATAAAATAAATTAACAAATCTCAAGTTTTAATTTGAAAAATATAAAACCGGAAATGAATTTTTTTCTTATTAAAAAATAAAAAAAAATCTCATTAAATGTTCATATCTTGCTATCAACACCTTCTTGATAAGTAGCAAGCGCAGAAAGGATGTTCATTCGTGATAATTTGCTTTGAATTAAATAGGCTTATTCATCATGTCGCATGCGCAAATCCATATGATGAATCTCACGGGAAATTTGAAACGTGAACGTTCAACATTTTAATCGATCTCTGATCTGTTGTTTGATTCCAACACTCCACACCCATTGCATTTAATGTTAAACCCGCACGTACATTTGTCTTTTCTAAAGCTTAACACAACAAATAATGATTTATATAGCATAACATCATTTTATTTATAAACTTCGACCGATCCGATAGTTATCTAATAAGGTCACGGCCGTTCCACTGTGCGTGGAATAAACGATGGGTTGCTTACGCAAGGTTATCATTTTGTTGTGAATTTTTAGAAAAGACAAAGGAATAAGATACTTACTTTAAATATTTTGGTATTTAATTCATCAACTCAGTAGTGTAGATAGATTTAAATAAATTTGCCGAATTTTCTACTTAGAAACCAATTCAAACAATGAGGCGCCATTTTAAGCACTGTCCCGCAGTAAATTTAACGGTTCAAAATATTAATTTTTAAATTTAAAAAAAAAATTAAATCACTAAATAGTAATTAATTAAAAAAATAATTAAAAAATTATTTAAAATTAATAAAAAATTCTATCAAAACACAAAATCTTATTAATGCTTTCATTCGCTTAATAAATCACACTTAAAAAACCCTAATGACTTCCCTCTACCGATAAAACTCCGATTTCTCTCTCCCAACGATAACTTATCTAAATCACATTAAACCAGATAAATAAAATAAAAAAAAATTAGTTTAATAAAATTCCATTGTATCTTTTCAAGAAAAATGTCATCATCAAACAACAAACAAGAATACAAATGACGAAACAAACACACATCACATTTTTATTATCCCAAAACACGCAATAAAACAAAGAACAAAATGGCATCCGATCTAACTTGTTCTCGTGTCCTTTGTGTATAAGTAGAGCGATTCCGATCCTGCAAAACCGTCATGCTTTCCACTTGGGTCAAGGAAAAACAAGTTCCGTTATGAAAAGAAGCGTCTAGTTGCCCTAGGCCGCTTCCGGGTGTGGAATTGTGTCCTTTTTCATGCACCCCCTCCCTCGTATGCTCTCTCTGTTTCTTCCTTGGCCCGAAGCACAAGTTAGTTGAAACTACCAATCATCATGGCCAAGGTCAAAAGCCTCTTTTTCAACTAAATAAATTGCAGGTAAAAATCGACTGATTTTTGGCTTGAATTTTACAAATAACTTGGCTTTGGTTGTGGTTTGTGGTATATTTTAGGCTTATTTACGCATTTATTTATTATTTTGATATTTATATAAATTAATTAATATTATTTGTTTTAGAAATCAGGTAAGAATTTTTATTTTTAACGTTTATAAATTTAGATTTGTTAAAGGGAATGAGTTTAGCCTCGTTTTATTTTAGTTTTGGGTTAAGTTTGGCCCAAATATTTTTCTTTTAAAGATAATGAACCCTGGGATATGATGAAATGTGAATTTCCTGTCATTTTATATTTTATAGAACAAAAAAATTGAATTAACATGGTTTTAATACGAAGGGAATGTAATTATAGCATTAATTTGACCTCATTTAGATATAAAAACAAGATATGGATGCCTAATCAGGTAAAAATATGATTAAAACTAATTTATGTTGTATATAAGATAAAATTTAAACCGAAAATAGGTCTAAATAATTTTATTTTCCCCTTAAATTTATTTAAAAAAAACTCGTTGGGAATTGGGCGATCTCTAAAACGAGATTTCTAAAACGAGATCTAAGCGCTAACCGAGCTTGAAAATAGGCTTAAATTAGTTTAACGACTTTAAACAAAAGCACAGGGGATTTCTAAAAGGAGATTCAGATGCGGAAAGTATCTTTTTTATATATTTTTTAATGGATGTGTTTATTTGTGATTTTTATGTGTTTATTGTGTTTTTCTCACTGCTTTTACAGGTGATTATGAAATCAGCTTATTGGTATGTGTCGATGCTAGTGGTGGCTTTTGTGTATGTTTATTTGACTGCAATCCAATACGTGAGAGGGTTTGAAGTAGACTGGAATTATCACCGATACGATGACATGACAAATGTCCTTTTCAATTTAAACCGAGCATACCCCAATCTCACATCCATCTATTCTGTTGGGAAATCTGTGAAAGGTAAAGAAAAGAAAGAAAGGAAATTATTTGTGCTTTCCTCAAAAGGTGAAGGAAGTCAAAACGGAAAAAAAAGGAAGAAACAACACTAGAGGTCTCGGTTATTTTATTCTAGAAGTGTAAAATGAACTTAGCTTCCCGGAAGACATTTAATTTAATCTGATTCTAAGTTTCTGTGAAAAAAGTAGTCATAAATGTTGTGATTTATGATTCGTTTTTTGGTTGATTTTGCAGGAACCGTTTAGTGACATCTGGAAATGAGATAAAGATTCGTTTGTGCCCCTTACGTCCTTGAATATTTATTTATTTATTTTGATAATTTAATGTAAATGTATGTTTTTATGTGTATTTTTTATTCTTTGATAATATTATATGATTTTCTACGTAATAAAATTTATTTTTAAGTAAAAGTAAACATGGTGGTTGAAACAAAGAGAACAAACTCGATAGAAATTTATGATTTATTTATTTATTTATTTTATAACTTTATTTGTTTACTTGATACCAAATTTAATAGAATTTTAAAGTTAACAAAAGCATGTTTGTACTCGAATCCCCTCGAGAGCTAGAAGTGCAGGTGATAAATATTTCAGGGTCGGTCAATGACCGTGAACGTGATCTATTTCAGTTTACTCTCTTTAACACCAGATGGCTCTAATTGATCGTCGCCTCTTTGTCCTCATGATTTTTGTTATTATTTATATTTTTATTTTCTTTTTATTTATTTACAGATCGTGATTTATGGGTGATAGTTGTGTCTAAATACCCTCATCATCATGTTAAGGGAATGCCTAATGTTAAATACGTAGCTAATATGCACGGGAATGAGGTATAGATTCGAAAAAAGTAACGGTTTATTTGAATTTAAATATTTTATCAACTGTTTGATTTTTCTTTCGTAGGCTGTTGGTCGCGAACTTTTATTACAGTTAGCAGCTTATTTAGTAACAAATTATCCACAAGATGAATACGTTAGACGTATGCTAGATACTACAAGGGTGCATTTAATGCCGTCGATGAATCCTGATGGTTTCGAAGCATCAACTGAAGGAAATTGCCAAGGAACCGTTGGAAGGTAAAAAAATTCAAAAAATTCAAAAAAAAAAATCATTTTTAAACCTAAAAAAAAAATTCGTGTTTTTTGTTTCGATGTTATTTCATTTTTATACCATCTCGTTGTCATGTTGATGTAAAAAAAAAATATTCTAACACATTTTTTTTGTTTTTGAATTTTGAAAACATTTTTTTATATTCTCAGGAGTAACGCGCGCGGCTTTGATCTGAATCGCAACTTTCCTGATTTATTCAAAGAAAACCGGAAAGAAGAACAGTTAGAAACGAAATCAGTGCGCGATTGGTTAACCAAAATACAATTTGTCCTTTCTGCCAATCTGCATGGGGGAGCTCTCGTAGCCAATTATCCATATGACAATTCTCCCTCCTCATGTAAGTTGGTGGTGACGGTTATAAATATTTAAACATTTTTTTTTAAATTTAAATTTAAAAAAAAAAACCGCCATTTTTATTTATATTGCATTTTTCACTTTAAACACCTGAACACTCTCAAAAAACACGAGCACCATTTTGTTTTATAAATCCCGCATTTTTGCATCACTTTTTCTGTTAACTATATTTATTTTCTACTTGTGCGACTTTTCTGTGTCATTCTTGAATTTCTAGGTTCAATTCTCGAGGTTTCAATCTAAACCGCAACTTTCCTGATCCTTTCAACAAGAACGACCAAACGCCTCAACCCGAGGCTGTTGCTGTTCAAAATTGGATGAAAAACATCCCGTTTACTCTTTCTGCCAATATACATGGGGGTGCATTTGTTGTCAGTTACCCCTATGATTCTATCCAACACAATAGTAAGTGCATGTAACGAAACACATGTCCATCACTTACACAATTCTTCGTATAAACACCTCTTTTGACTCTTCTTTCTGTTTATTTCTCTTTCTAATAATAACTCAAATTCAAAAATGATGAAATTTAAATTTAAGTTTTAATTTTTTTTTATTTTTAAATTTTTTTGATTTTTTTTCTTCTAGTATTTACTGCATTTTCTTCAAATCCGTCACTTACACCTGATCATGATGTATTTAAACATTTAGCAGAAGTTTATTCATTTTCTCATCCACTTATGTATCGTGGAGTTCCTTGTGTAAGGAATTCTCAAGTTTTTCATAACGGAACTACAAATGGCGCTGCATGGTATCCGCTAACAGGTATTAAATTGAATTTTGAGTGAGTTTACTCACTATTTCTCTTATAAAAGCGAATATAATCGAATAATTTAACATTTTCAACGTAGATTAGAATACAAATTGCTTGAATAGCGATAAACGGTGATTTAATTACGATTAAAGTGGAAACTTTAAATCAATTCGTTTCAAATTAGTTGCAGAATCTATTTAAATGTGAAAAAACCGTTATGTATTGATTTTTGATTTTTTTTCTTATTTTTTAAATTTAAAATTTATTTCTATGCCAGAAACACCAAATATGTTACAAATATTTGAAATACACTAAAATGTATTTATTTTATAGGAGGTATGCAGGATTATAATTACGTATGGCACGGATGTATGGAAATAACATTAGAATTATCATGTTGTAAATACCCTCACGCGGCAGAATTGCCAAGCTTTTGGAATGATAACAAAAAACCGTTACTTTTATACCTCGGAGAAGTTCAGAGAGGTAATTTAAAATTTAAATTAACTTTTGTTTTTATCAAATTGATATAAATATTTAACTAATCTAAATAAAAAATGCGTTTAACTTTTAATTTACTACTTTATATTAAAGGTGTTAAAGGATTTGTAACCGATGAATATGGAAACCCAGTCGGCGATGCCGAGATGAAAGTTGAAGGTCGTGATATTGGATTTAAAACCACTAAATTAGGCGAATTTTGGAGAATTTTATTACCAGGAACTTACACCATGCAGGTAAAATTAAATTATACCTCTCCAAAGTAATTAATCTTCTAAAATCAGCTTTAATTTAAATCTAGGTTGTCGCAGATGGTTTCACAATAACGAAACAAAAATTCGTAGTAACAGACCCGCAGCCCGTATGGCTCAATATAACACTATTCCGGCCATCTTTAAACACAGCAGCAAGACCGGGAGATTTAGATCTATTCAACGCCGGCTCAACTTCATCATTATTCAGAACGGTAACTACATCCCCAACTTCCGGTTATGTACAGGAAGAAGGGAAAAGGGACAATGAAACGAGAATCGAAGACGATTATATGCATGAACATGTCGCTAAAGCTACTAAAATTGAAAATGATGACGAATATTCGCTCGAGAATGAACTTGATCATAAAATTGCAATGGCTAAACCCTCGAATGTTTCGAAAAATAACTTTTCTAATTTATTTATAATATTAAGTGCTTGTGTCTCGATATTTACCTCATTTTGAGCATTTAACGAATGTTTATTGATAATTATTTGCATGTATTGTACTATCATAAAGCTGATATTAACTATTTATTTTTAAGAAATTAACTATTTCTTTTTAAATTTAATCATTATTAATCATTATTAATCATCACGGCTTAATTTTTGTCCTCTTTATCAAATAGGTAGTAGTTATAATCGCAATTCTGGTGTTGGGTGATTCTTTGCGATAAACTACTTTTTTTAAATTATAAAAAAAATATATATAAATATTACATATTTTACTACTATAAGAGGTGGTGGTCTTCAACTGTCTCCAACACATCTTTTACTAACGTGGAAATGGTCATTTGTAAGTAATATTATACCTATCTCTTTATATTTTAATTTTTATTTCTTATTTTAGCCGGAATTTATGGCCGCGCCTTTAATAGGTCCACCACCGCCGCCGCAACCACCGCCACAATCATCATTATTACGTAATTTCCAAGTTGGTTTTCAACGAATGTTTGGATGGATGGGTTAAATGAGCCATTTTGTATATTTATAAACACTCATTGATTTATCAAAAATGTATTATATTGTATTATAATAAAATTTATATACATATTCGTTTCTAATTTGAAAAGAAAATTGTTCTTATCTGAGAGGAATTTTTACGACGCTTCCGCTGCGATTAAATCACGAGTTACTTGAAAAGCACCTAATAAAGATGCCAGTTGAATGCTTTCGTTCGTTCCTGTTGATAAACGGTATCTGGAAAATTTCAAATTTCAATTTAGTTATTTAATTAACGGGAAATTGATTTATAGTTTTTTTTTCTTACTCGATGTCGGCCATTTTGTCTAGTAATGAAATTCGAACTTTTGATGGAAAATCGACTAAAATGTAAAAATAAATATTAAAATATTATTTAAAAATCGCTTTAAATGTATATTTATTACTTCTATGAACGAGTAAATGGATTTCAGTGAGGATATCTTGAAGTGCCAACCCTTTAGCCGTTTTAATTTCCTTAATTTCTGAAATATTAAAAAATGTATTAATTTTCTTTTGCTTTAACACATTAATCAATAAATTTACTTTTAAACGCACTAATGAAATCATCATTTAACATCCAATTTACAATATTAGTAATATCAGACTTTAATGGATGACCAACACAAGTATAAACATTCTCTTCATTCACTTCATCATAAGCCATTGACGAACTCTGAAATAACAAAAAAGATTAAAATAATTATCTGTAAAAATACTTAAAACACAGTAAAACGTTAATTATCGAAACTCGTTGTTCATTTAACCAACTTTCCGATAATCGACGTTCTACTGCGAGTACAGCATTTTTTTTGGCCGCATAACGAAACATTGCAAGCCGTAAATCGAAAAAGTGCCATAATTTAAAAAAGGCCGTTATAGAGAAATGCTGTATAGCGAGGTGTGACTGTGTATATCAATATACCTGTAGAATATTAAGAGATTTTCGCATATCCCCATTAGCTAAAGTTAAAATAGCTTTCTTTCCATCTTCAGTAATATTTACTCTGAAATTAATATACAATTTATTAATTTCGCTTAAAATAATTTTCTTTTAAATTTCAAATTTACTTTTCCGCTTGAATAACGTAATCCAATCTGGGCGACATTTGTTCAGTTGTGAGTGGCCCAAACCGAAATCTCGTGCAACGAGACTGTAATGCAGGTATAATTTTCGTCAAATAATTGCAAATCAAACAAAATCGAGTGTTTTCTGTAAATTTCTCAATAACTATGTTTATAAACAAAATAAAAATAATCATTAACAATTTTTAAATATTACATTTCTAAAATATCAATGTACATTATTTATACCTCTTCTTAATGCGTTTTGAGCGTCATTAGTCATAGCATCTGCTTCATCTAAAATTACCAACTTAAATCCTGATCGGAATATTGTTCTAGTGCTAGCAAAACTCAATATTTCTTGGCGCACAACTCCAATTCCTCGATCATCTGATGCATTTAATTCTAATACTGATGAATTGAAATCCTTTGGACTGTATAATTGCTTAGCAATCGCTAAAATTGTTGTTGTTTTTCCTGTTCCAGGCGGTCCATAGAAAAGTAAATGAGGCAGTCGACCATCCTTAATGAATCTTTTAACTGTTTATTTTATAAATTTAGAAAAATTGTATTCAAAAATGGTGGATGATGATAATTTAGTGACGTAAATATTACTTGTTCCTAGAATATCTTCATGCGATATCAACTCATCTAATGTACTTGGACGATATTTTTCAACCCTGAAGTAAATTAATAGTATTTTTATATCATTTAAAGTTAATTTTTTATAAATATTTACCAAGGTAAGTTTGCTTTCTTAACCGATTGCTGCTCCATAACGAAGATTTCGCGCTGAATGAATGAAAGAAAATTCTAACCAATCAGACGCTTTTTAACCAATTTCTTCGAGCATTAACCATTGGGTAATTACAGGTAAATAAAATAATCAAATAAAAATAAATACTCTTAATTTCCATACAACATTTATTTTTAATTCCAACATAATAAACCATTAAGTTATTAAACAAAAACTACAAAGTTTCGTTTACTTTAAAAACCAAATCTTAATTCCAATTGACGTAATCGGTGAGCTCACGTTTCGTTCTCATTGAATCTCGTCAAATCACGAGACCTTATTCACAAGATGGAATATGTGGTCGAATCGGTAGTCAGGAGGAAAAACATAAATAAAATCACGGAAACTCATTGCATCATGTGTCTTCTTTCAATGCGGATCATTTGTTAACCGTAATTCAATAGTTTGCATCAATGCAATGAATGCATTATGGCGGAGGATGATGGAGAGAACAACTTAAAAAAGATGATGGAGCAGTGCGCTATGGTGCAGTCGATGATCGTCATTAATGCTGGACATTTAGATGGACTCCGAACCGAATGTAAAATCACCGCAGAACTCACGCAGCAAGAAATTCGAACTCTCGAGGTATAGTAACCATAACAAAGAAGAGAAAACGGGAAAAAAATTCCATATTTATTTATTTTATGATTTTTAATCGATTGATAAGATTTAAGTGATAAACAAGATTGTAATTTATGACTTTTTTATTTATTTTCAAGTGTAAGCTCATTCGGTTATTCGGCAAGCAATTACAGAACAAGCGTAAAGTTCCTGATGATAAATTACCGTCTGAAATGCAGAATTCTTTACTTCTAAGACAGTGGTTACATGTTGTGGGATTGAGTAAAACGTCCATTCAGGTTTTATTTTTAAAAAAAATCAAATTTAAAATGAAAATTTTCAAATTAAATTATTTTTCTATTTATTACAGGGTTTATGCTCACGTGTATCATCATTAGAAACGTTATTAGAGAAGCCAAGCACTGATATCAAGGAGATTTTACTTTCTTCAAATGCACAACAAGAGGAATTACGTCGATTAATAAGTGCATTACGTAATCTTAAAATATACACTGGTAAAATAAGTTTTTTTTGTTGATGAAATTGTTTTTTTAATTTAATGAAAATGAATTTGGATTATTTTAGATTGTTTATTCAGTGATGCACCAAATACATGCTCAGATCAGGATTTACATTGGGATTCGTGGGATCGAGCAGCCGGAACGACGACAGCAACAAACTCGAATACTGTTTATAATAACAGTAATAATATACACACGTTATCTCATTCAACGCCGTCTCCATATTTGAATCGATCTCGCTGTGATCGTGCCTCTGTTCCTTCTGAGGAGAGCCTCAAAAGTGCCCCCTGCACTTCAACCGCATTTACGGTTCCCTGGTCTCCGTTACCCCGACAGAACCC
>JAQFZN010002569.1:0-11039 GCA_034687075.1 Geophilus carpophagus | reverse complement strand
TTTAATGCTGATATAATTGTATTTGTCATTCTGATTATATAAAATGAATTTGTAAGAATAATCTATTTTTTTATTAACTTGTAAATACAGTACATAGGTGAGTTAAAATTATTTGGTTTTGCATTTATCCATTGATACCTCTTTAATTGGCTCTGAAAGACTGGAAAGAAATGTTAATATTTATTAATTTTTTTATTTATATAATAAGGAAATAGGTATTAATTTTTTTATTTATATAATAAGGAAATAGGTATTAATTTTTTATTTTATTTTTTATTTTAAATATTTTCTGCAATACGTTACGTACCCACAAGAAGCCCAGAGCAGAGTACATTTGTTGCCATACACTTGTCCGTTAGATCCACATCTAGGACTGTACTCCAAAGTGCAGAAAGAATTGCAATCTGGTTTGCAATTTGACCAAGCTACCTTGGTGACATCCTTACTAACGATGATTGGAAATTGCGAATATTATGTAAATTAACTACTGTAAATTATCACGTATATTAGCATATTTTAAGAAAGAACTTACCCACAATTGATTCTTTCTAAATCACATTCACTAGAATACAGCTCGCCATCTGATCCACAGATTGGATCTACCATGCCCGTGCAGTAGGTTGGACATTCGGCCTGCGTTTCTGAAACTCCTACATATGCATGATGTTATATGATGGCGTAGTTAAAATATTTGCAATTACAGTTAAAATACCTGCTACCAACACTGCAATTATTAAAACAATTTTGGTTTTCATGATTTTCTAGAACTGAAAGGTCACTTTTTGATAGCTGGTGATGAACTAAGTAAGTAAAAACTGTTTATATTTATATAGATGTTTAAGAAATGAACTTTAAAGTGATGATTTTTAGTCAGGAAATGCAATATCCAAAATATTTAATTTCTAGATTTCCATTTCTCAGAAAGATCATCTTACTTTTTGTCTAAAATTGTCTCCTTGAACTTTTATACATTAATTTCATTTGATGATAATGCAAGATAAAATGGTCTAAAACTTTTTTTTTTACAAGATTACGTAAAAGCTAAATTTACAGTAGATAAATTAAATTAAATCTGGATTTCTTGATAAAATAAAAAACAGATTAAAATGTTAATTAAATATAATTTAAAATAAAAATTTTTATGCAACACAAAGTTTTTAACAATTAATATGAGTTTATTTTTTACTTTTACTTCATTTTAAATTTAGAAGAATACTATGTGCGAAGTTAAATACAAAACATTTTATCTTCCCTTGTTTATCAAAGTGGTCACTACTAACAGAAAGGCGCAATAGTCGTCCAATATAATTACATAAATAATATAAAATTTCATTTAAGGTTCACAGAATTTTTCTAAAAATTTTAAAGTTTTTATAATTTCAAGAAAAAAATAATAAGTTTATAAACTTGTTAATTTTTTATTATCCAAAAATTATGTGACGATCTTCCAATAGGCTATAGGGTCGAGATTATTTTGTTGCCATGTAATGAATCGCATGTGAGTGAAAATCGTTATCTCTGACTTTCCATGTTTTAATATTTAATATCTAATACTGGTAATTTTAAAGTAAAAAGTACAATATGCCGTAGTAGATGCTAACATTGACAAGAAAATAAATATGAACAGTATTTGTTTATTAAGTCTTCTGGTGGCGCAATTTCTTAGTACTTTCATCTTGTGTGGTGTGCAAAGTCCAAATAAAAGCACTGGCTTTAGCTGTAGTAAAGAGGTAAGTCAATTTCGTTAACTAATACAGTAATATTTTATGCATTTAAAATGACTTATGTTTTACAGAATATCCAAAATTGTATTTTAAATAAGCATGTATTAAGTAAGTAATCATAAATCGACCTTGTTATTTTTTATTTGAATATATTTATTTTTATAATATTTTCAGAATGTGCTGAATTTTCTTCTCTGGTTGTTTTTTCGAATTCCCAACTGCATTTCAATGAAACACTAAATTTTCAAATTGACGAAAACCGAACAAATGCTAAATGCTATGTGTCTTGGAAAAGAAGAAAAGCAAAAAATCATCGATGCGCTGTTGAGTTCGATGATACATCACCAATACGCAATTATAATAGAATTTGTCACTGCCATTGTTCTGTTTATCACAAAGCTACAGGTTGTGCTAATTTCCTTCTTTGATTGTAACTGTTCATAAATTTTTATTTTTATAACAGAAATTCGCCGTAGAGAGATAAGTAATAATTTATCATCAGATAATCTTACTGTATCAGTAAAGCCTATTCCCCAAACGTAATTATATAATCAAAGATTTAAGTAATGTAGTTTTAATTGTTTAACACTTGCAATTAGTGGACAAGTTGATGTTGAGGCGCATTTAGTATCAGCAGAATCGTTACAAATATTGGTTTATTGTTTAAATGATGAAGTGAAAAGGATTTATACCGGTACTCTCAACACAACATCTGCTGATGGAAAAGTGAGAAAAATATTTAATGTCAAAAATTTCTTAACATTAATTATTATTTTTCTTTAGATACAAGATATTTACTTTAAATTTAATGTGTCTTTGCCAGGAAACTACACTTTAACAGTAAGCTATCATTTTTTTATAATGTTTTTCAATCTCTCAAAAATTAATTCTAACTAAATTTGTATTTTACATAGTTTCGTTGTGGTGAAGGAGAAGTATTTTATGAGAAATTTGAAATGGGTAAATTTATTAACAGTTCAGTAATTTATCACTTCTAATATTTTATTTTTTATCAGTTTCGCCTGTAGACAATTCATTGTTATTAGAAGTACACGAGCCAGAACCCAAAATATTTAATTCCACTTTTATCATTTTTATTGGATGTTTTTTGTTACTAGGAATTATTTTTGGAATAATCATTTTTCTATTTTTTCATCGTAAAAAACAAGGTTGGAATGTGTAAATTTAAAGATTAATGAGTTTAATAATTTAACTTGTGGGTGAATACTTTTTCAGCTTCACTCTCTCCACACATAGACACAAAAGCTGTGCCTTGCGACATCAACGGTAAATTAAAATTCCTAAATAAATGTTTGATTTATTCAGTTTTATTTTGTTTTTAAAATTAAGAATTACCAATTTTAAAAGTTCTAATAATATATGGTGATTACGATAAAACACATGTCAATTTAATCAAGTTACTTGCGAATCTCCTAGAAAATAGTTTTAAATGTGAAGTATGTTTACTTACTTAATTTAATATTGCAATAATAATTATTTATGCGCTCATGTATGGATATTTAGATAATTGCTGATTGGATTCAGGAAGAGAAAAGGAAAATCCCTAAAAATTTTCATTTATGGCTATTGGATAATATTGAATCTTGTGATAAAGTAATTATTGTCAACAGCCAAAAGACTCGAGAACGATACAATGAATTTGTAAGTACAATGGAACGTCGATTATGGAAAGTCGTTTAAGCACCAATTTTTTATTTACATATATGTTCATATACTTCTAATGTTCAATTATGTTAACAAATACGTTTTATGAACTCCGTCACCCAATTAGTTCTAATAATTGACGTTCTATGTAACAATAGAATTTTAACAAATCAACATTTTTGATTTCTAATACAAATATTTTGATTTTAGATTTCTGGTACAACAGATTATAAAAAATATTCTCACTACATGTATCGTATATTTAGCGATTTTTTAAATATTGTTTATTCTAAACCAAATTATTACAAAAATATGGTTAATGTCAGGTATGCTATAGAAAAAACTTTTGAGAGCTTGTATTCCTATTCAATTGCCTTTACTTTAAGGTTTTATGGTACGAGCAAAGAATGCGTTGTAGAACATATAGGAGTTGACAGCTTAGAAGTACCTCTTCAACTTGAACAACTAATTACTTGGCTTCACAATTTGAATCCTAAAGATGTTGCAGACAATTTTGACTTGAACTGGAAAAGTACAGATCAGTACAATAAACTTTGTCTAAATTTGAATATTCATACAAATACTGAAGACCATATTATATTAAAGGAGCCACATTCACCAAATTCCACAACAGCTTTAATAAGCCATAATAATTCGACTACTTCCTTTCAGTTCTCTAATGAAAGTTAATAGATGTGCAAATAAGTCAGCATAATGACTCGAGATAAGTTTTATTTCGCTGTTGATCTGATCATGTATCAATAATCTTTCATGTGAAAATGCATCAAACTACATTGTATTTTAAAAATTGTGTGTTCTAGTCTTTAAATTTAAAAAAGAATCTAATGTGTTAATTCACTTTTAATAGATCTGACATTTTATTTGAACATACGATTGCCAAGTGTCATCTACAACTTTATAACTTAATTTGTATTTTTTAATACTTATAGTTGCATTTAATTTGGTTAGGCTAAATTTTGATTATTAACTTGAAATAAGTTAAATAAAAAAAGAATAAGTCATTTACTATTGAACACTCTTCAAACCTGATGCAGTGCACATGCTTAGGAACATGTGCTAAGCACGTGCACTGCATCAGGTTTTCTCAATATTTGTAGTTACGTCTTATAAGTGACATAATTTAAACAAAATGTGACTCGCAAATTGTCATTCTCTAATTTCAGAAGGTCTCCAACTTCTGGATGAGTTCCATCTTTAGATCTTTTTAAATCTAATTTGTGTACAAGTCGGAAAAAACGAAAGTTTAGCGCTTTTCCAATGTTTGATAGTTTTCTTCTTTTTCTGAGCACTTAATTATGACAACTTTGTTTAAGTGTAATAGTTTGTTTTTGTAGCCACGGTTATGGTGGTTGTAAATTCAATGTATCATAGTGTTTAATTACAGGTTAAAAAGTATGGGATGTTATTATGTTGGATGTCTAAAAGTTGGGATCACCTGCACTGTAAATCTGGTTAATTTGGTGCACTTAAAATTTTTGCAGAAACTCAATACAGATCAGTTAGTAGAAATTTAATTTTTGTGCCATTTAATGTTTATGCATCATTGCATGTGTGCGAAAATTAAATGTGAAAAGTTTCCAGATTTAGACTATCTAAAATTAGCAAATTAAACAAGATTTGGCTCAACCAAATTGAATGTAGCTATTGTTTATTACTGTAACCTTAAATTTTAAGTGATTTTTTAAATTTTATAATAACTCAATTGCCACTAAATAGTATGAAATAACAGAAATCAACCTACCTACTAAAATTAGGGATTGGTTTATACTAAATACAATTTGTATGCATAATTTAAGAGTTGAGGTCTTAAATTTTTCTATTTAATCTTAACAATATTACGACTATTTAACTTATTTTATAATCTGTACATAATATCTTTAAAAATGTACGTTTATCAATATTATTTTATTCAATTGAATAAATTGTATTGTTTTATATTTCTTGTGAGCTTAAATTTACTTTTAAATCTCCTGTTGTATTACCACTATTGCAGTATCTGCAGACACTTATTACAATATCAGGAGATAAGCAATCTAACTTGTAAGTTTACTTTAAAATTGATTGAAATGTTTTAGGAATTTCCATCTGGTCGGGATTCGGAAACCGTTGACTCCTTAAACAAGAAATTAGATTAGTCAAAAGTTTTTACTTCTCAACAGCTTGTAACAAGATGACCTAACAGTTATGGGAATATTTCTCGTTAATTAACAATGAATTTGCGTACTAAAATCTGTACGCAAATTAATTTTAAAATGTATAATCTAGTGGTTTTTACACTTGTTATACTTGAGGATCTCTTTGAAAATTAATGTTTTCTTGCAGACCACTTACAAAGGGTCGGCAATGCCGACTCGGCGTGTGTTTTTAGTTGGGAAAAGGAATACAATTACCAAAAAAGTTCTCTAAAAGACTTGCAGGGAACCTTTTTTTATTCTCTGCACACCAAAAATTAATTTCAAATGGGAGGTGAGGTGGGAAAACGTTGTCTAGCCTTCACAGACATAAATTCAAGAACCGGCCATATAGTAGTTGAGGATTTTTGTAATGCACTTGGAGATCACGAACCTGAAGTTGTTGGCTCGCGAACCACAGTTTAAGGTACTAATCTAAACTCAAAAGTATAACACTCAAATATACTGTAAAAGCGAATAGTTGACATACGAACAATAATAATGATTTATTAATTCAGCAAGTCTGTAAATACACAATAATACGTATGTATCGTACACAGTTATTATTACTATAACATAGTTTCTACTTATAATTACTTTCTATTTTTTTTAAACACCTATAAATAACAATATTGATTTTTTTTAACATGTCGACTTGCTTTATCCAGTTTGAAATATGACGATTGCGTATGTCAACAAAGAAGCTAGTAACTGAAAAAGAAAAAGATTTACATTGACAAATTTAATTAGTAAACTTTTGCATTACTTACTGAAATTGTTTTTGCTTGAGTAATTGTGTAAAAATTTGACACATTAATACCAATCATTCGATGTTGCAATCGTGTTTCAAATAGCAGTTGTGACATTCTTATTTCAATATCATTGTATATTTTATCCTCAGGTTCTACATCAATCTTAGCAATGAAGTCTGCTGTTTCAGAAGCCTGCAAATAAAATGAATCTTTTTTATGGTACTGTATGTATTTAAGTTGGCAAGGTTTTTATAATTTTACCTTTATGGGAATATTTTTTGCTTGGATGTGCAGGAGAAATAGTAGTACGCATTTTCGTAACAGAAACAATATTGAATTTATCAACAAATAAGCTGAAGTTAAATCATTGTTCTTTACGATAGATTTAATTCTGTAAATTGAGAGACATATCGAAAGTACTCCACCTCCGCTCCAAAATAACACTAATGGAGAAAATAACAAACTGAGTTCATTTGTTAAATCGCAAAGTAAGTTATGTTTAGAAAAAATTTTTCTGAAGCAGTGGGGGCTGACGGTAATTTTTGACTTATTTAATTTTTCAATGCAAGAATTTAAATTGTCAAAATTTTGGGATATCAAGTGGCAAGAATAAATGAATAAAATAGTGGTAATTCCTGTGAATATATAAGAATTGAGCCATAGTAAACTGCCAATGTACAATACCATTTGCAAGTAGTAATGATGTTTGAAGGCTTCATAAAATTTAATTGTTTCGTTATTTTTGTTGAATGATGTGATGAGAGTTAAAAGGTACGGCTTCTCGTTTGATTTGACAAATTGCATTGTATGACAAGTAAAGAAGATAGCAAAATGTAAGGCCAAAAAAATAAGATAAATGATCAAATGGCGCCAAGGTTTGGATAAACTTCTTCGACACAAAATTAACAACTTTTTTAAAAAGATGGATATTTTTACTTGTCGCTTGAAGAATAAAATGCTTGAAATCAATGAGTTGACATGCAACAAAATGCTTAGTGAAATAACTGCCATTTCATTTGTAGTCGAATTTAGATCTGCGAGAATCAGAATCTTCCCAGTGATTAAAATGAAGATAACGATGGTAATAATTTGAGAACTTAAGAAATAAAGAAAAATACATTTTTTTAAGAGCGAATATTTTGAATCGACGCAAACAGATGACAGTGAAATGCCGTACGGGAGAAATATGTAATACAAAATGTTATTTAGCCGATCGCGAAAATCTACTGTTATCAACTCCATGGTCTAATGAGTATAATTACGTTACCGCAATATTACTTTCTAATGAATTGAAAAATAGTTAGATTAATTATACTAATGTTTGCCTAAAAGTTGAAACCTGCTGTTGTTTTTAATAAGTTGTCAAATTGATTGATTATAAAAAAACAACGCGTCTAATTAGCTGCGACATTGTTTATTTAAATTACATAATTATAAAAGTTAATGATATAGATTGTTCTAATATCGTACATGTAATTTTCTGTAAGCTTAATACGGCTGCTAATTTTAGTGTACTTGATCAGTGAGGTAATAGTCAATTTGCGCTGTACCTAGAGGCACATTGTGGTTTCTTTTAATGGTAAACTGTAATATTGGTATGCTTTTAAAGATATTTAATATAAATTCAACCAAGCAGTCACATTGAAAACATACTTTGCTCTAAAGAGGTTTCGGCGCAAACTCAGGTGAATAATTATTGTGAGAATTATTTGAGTTACACTTTTGAATTTATTAAGAGTTAAGCGATGCAATTTATTCAGTCTGATATATGATGATGGCATACGTCAACAAAGTGCCTAACATCTGTGCATAAAAATAATTGTTTTAAAAATATATTCAAATAAGTAATAGTATTGCTTGTTTGAATAATTACCATATTTAAGAGAATACAAGTCGCGCATCTTGATTGCGACATACATTACTCCGAATTCGTGAACCATTACAAATCAATTCTTTTACAAGATCTAACTTTATACTAGTGTGTTATGATTCTCTAAAATACGGTAGGTGCTCATACTTTTATGCTTTTATTCATATTAATTATTTTTATTAATTTAACTTACTGATAAAATTGTGTTGTTAGTGATAATATAGAATCCATTCACGTTTATTCCGATTGTTTCGTTGTGCATTTGTGCTGCGAATAGCAATTGAGATAGTTTTGCATCAACATTATTTTTTTCATTTACCTTTAAACAAATTTTATTAATTCAGTATTTGTCGTAGATTTTATTAATAAATACCACTTTATTGACTTCGACAGAAAGCTTCGAAATTAGGATCGCTGTTGTTGAAGCCTAATTAAGAAATGTTTGAGAATTATAATACAAAAATTGAAATTTTTAAGTGAAAAGTTTTATCTTACTTCGGAATTAATATTTTTTGCTTCAAAATATAAAATGTTTATTAGAAACAATTCTCTGAAAACATGTAGAAATGACTGAAGAAACATATAAGGATAAGGTTTTCCCACACTAATTTTAATTCCGTGTACGGAAAAGCATAAAGTTATCAAGATTCCGGCAGTCCAAAGTAAGAAAAGAGGAGAGAACAGCGAGCTGAGTTCTCTTGTTATAAGACAAAGTGATTCGTGTTTAGAAATTATTTTTTTTAGATTTTGGCTGCTAACAGGAATATTCGAGTTTATATAATTTTCAATCTGCTCATTTAATGTTTTAAAGGTTTTAGACAGAAGCAGACACGAATAAGTACATAAAATTATTGTAAATCCACCAAATAAGTAACAGTGACAATGCCAAAATAACATTGAAAAAACATATGCAACTTTTAGGTATAAATTATTTTTGAAAGTTTCGTAAATTATTATGGTTTTATTTTTGTCTTGAAGAAAATTTAAAAAATTCGGTTTTTCATTAGGATTGGTAAACTGAATGTTGAGTAAAATGATTAAGATTAGGAAATTTAATGCATAAATTACTAGATAAACCATTGTTTGCTGCCAAATCTTGGATAAGCAATTGCTACCATGTAATAAATTCAATACTTTTCGTAAGAATAGCGATATTCTAATATGTCGTTTGTACAGTAATGCAGTTGAAGCAAGTGTACTTATGTGAATCCACGATACACATACAAGTACTACTGTTTCAGATATTGCTGAATTTATGTAATTAAATGACCATACCGTATAAATTAAATATGAAATGAGTAAAGCCACTTGAACAAATGTGTAGAAAAAAATAATACATTTTTTCACTTGCGATTGTTTGTGATTATTATTTCCACTTGTTAATGTGATACCGTAAGGCAAAAATATATAATACCAAATAGTATCTAGTCTTATGCGAAAAGCTGGTTCTGGTACTGCTTCCATCATTAGCACAAAGTCGTGTAATGTTCACCAAGGTTAATGAATTTCATAAACAATGAAAATGTAAAAGCTTCCTGACTGGTTATAAAGAATTGATAAATTGATTACTTGTTTGACAACATATAGTGCCCATACGAAAATACCATATTTGGCCAAACATTAAAATTAGTATGGGCATATAAGGAATTGGTTTTATATGTTTATATATGTTCAAATATGATCATATATGGTAAAAATTATAAGGACATATTTGGCCATATTTGGTTTATATACGCATATATGGTTATAAGGGACATATGGCCATATATGGTTATATAAGGTATATATTTGGCTATATATGCCCAAACAAATCCCAAATATGAGATTTTCGTATGGGTGCTGTTGATTAGTTTCTTCTCACTGGGTTACTATCGGATATATGTAATGAGAAATTAAAGGGAGAATTATGAAACTATGTGAACAAAATTGATATATAATTTTGTTTAATCTAGATAAACGTTTTAGTTTTTGATGATTATAAATTCAATGATTTGTGTAATATTAATCTATCTCAAAAAATGAACTTGTATGATTTTGCGAAAAATAGGAGCTTTTATTTTTTATCTTGTGATATTTACAAGATAACATAGTAAAATAAGGGTTTAAAAACGATTTGTTCACAATGTTAATAACTTGCTTATGGACGACAAAAGAAATTGACAGATTGATTAATTGTAATGAGTTGCCATGAGCATTATCGCCTCCATTGTGTACGTAACAGGCAGAACTTTAATGTGTGGACTAATGTTAGCTTTGTTGATATAAGTTATTTACGTTGAAACCCATTAATTTGGTACAGAAATTATGATATTGATTACAAATTATTTTCTAAGGCGATGAGTGATTTTAAAATTAGATTTTAAAATTTTTATTCAATTTTGAAACAATATACATCTCAGGTGATTGTAAATTAAATTAGACATAACAATACAATTTCACATTCAAAGTATAGATTGTAGAACAGAAATCAGTTATTCAGTTTGGTATATGATAATGGCGTATGTAAGCAAAGTGGCTAGCATCTGCACACAACAAACAAAAACAATACATGTATACAATAAATAGCATCAAAATCTTTTAGATCTTTTAAAATAAGTAAACTTACTGATATTATTGATTTACTAGTAATGAGGCAAAATCCTGACATATTTAAACCAACTGGTTTGTTTTGTATTTGTGATATAAACAGCAGTTTCGAAATTCTTGTTTCAATATTTTTGATTGCATTGTCCTAAAAATAAAACTATCTGTTGAACATAAATGTAATTTGATTGAATGTGTAAAAAAATTATTTTGCCTTTATCTTAGCATTTTCTGCAATTGGTAGCTTGGAGAT
>JAQFZN010002568.1:0-11042 GCA_034687075.1 Geophilus carpophagus | reverse complement strand
TGAATTTTTTTTCTGTTGGCATTTAATAATAAAATAAAAAATCTAAAAATTAATTATAAAAAAATTATAAAAAATTAAAAAAGGGCCCGTAAATTATACTTGGCCTCAGGCCCGTAAAGGAGTTAAAACGCCACTGAGTATCTGGGCACTAAGCAAAAACAACTGATAAAATGCAAATAAGACTGTAGAATATATTTGCATATTAACCATGATGCTTTTTAACGTCATACTGTATAATGTTATTTTGTTATTACCAGGTTTGAAAACGCTATCGCTACTGGTAGCGGGGTAGTAGCGAAATAGTAGCGCGCTACTGCTTTTTTTGCAGGTTAAGCGCTACTAATGATCGCTACTGTTGCTACTAAAATCCAAAAAAATTGAAAAATTAAAAAAATTAAAAAAATTAAAAACAAATTAAAAAATTTAAAAAATTCTCAAAAAATTTAAAAATTCCAAAAAAATTAAAAAAATTTAAAAAAATAAAATAAAAGATATTAGTTTATTGTTAAAAACATAAAGTAAAAAGTAGCGGTTAAGTAGCGAAAAGTAGCAAAAAAGTAGTGACTAAGAAGCGATAGCATAGCAAAAATTTTTTTTTAAGCTTAGTTACAGTAGCGATAGCGATAGTAGCAAACTCTTAAAATTTGAAACTTAGCGATAGTGATAGCGCGCTACTTTTCATGAGTAGCGTTTTCAACCCAGGTTATTACGTGCATATTAATTTAAAAAATGAAAGAAAGAGAGACTCCTCTTCCTGAGAGACAATTAATTATTGAACTTACAAAAGATAGCAAATCTCAATGACAAATTAGTAAATCATGCTATGACTCCACTGCCACAAATGTTCTAGAACATTTATGTTCTGGAAAATAATGTTCCTGAAATTGTGCGACTCCATTACTAAATTTTCTAGAAGAAAAAATGTTCCTGTTAAAGTTCTAGAACATTATTTGTTAGGTTAATGTTCTAAAACATTCAGAATTAACTGGAACATTCACTTGATCGCAGCAAAAAGAAAATGGCGGCAATAGACAGGGAAGTGGAAGCTATCATTTCTGATGTGTATAAAATTGAAAACAAATACAAAAAAATAAAATTATATTTTTTATTTGAAAAGAAATAAAATTAAAGCAAATATAAACAAATAAAATTTTGCTTTTATTTCAAGTAGATCACACAAGCAACTGTGTCAGCCATTTTAAGGCATCCGTTTTCCAGAACATTTTTTGGAAAGTGGAGCCACCTATATTTCCTTTAATAAGTTCCGGTAAAATAATTTTCCTGGAACAAATGTTTTCCGCACAATGTTCTAGAACATTTGTGGCAGTGGAGTCATAGCAACAATTTAAGAAACATTATTGTCCAGAACACTAATGTTCTAGAACATTTGAGGTAGTGGAGTCATAGCATTAGTGAAAATTCCACAGTAGGAAACATTGTGAAAAAATAAAAAATTATTAGTGACATCATAAATGAACCTTGCAGTAGAAGAAAAACAAAATTAGCTAACAGATTAAAAAAGAAAATAATTTGCGATGTGAAGAAAAACAGAGTCAAAAGTCTAGCAATAAAGCAATATCAGTATCAATTCAGTATATCAGTTTTCTAGAAGAATAAAGAGCTCTTCTCTTAATTTATAGATCATAAATTAGGAGAAGCTATTAACTAAAACGGGTAAATGAAATAACTAATTTCCATTGGCTAGCTCATATGAGACATACTATTCCAAATCAGGGGACAAGTTATTAGCTAAGTTGGGCTTAGTTCAGATTAACGCTTGTTGGCTAGGCCAACGAGCTTTGGCCAACAAAGCCATTTCTCACATTCTGAATATGATGCCGGGGTCAAAACTTGCAAAAAATGAATATTTGTCCTTCAAAACTATGGTTAAAGTTGTGGATTGCAGGTTGTGTGTGCCTGTGATCCGCCATTGTTGCTGCTGCTGTGCTGTCGATTGGCGCCACCTAGTGGTTATTTTAATAACCACAAACATAAACAAAATGACAAAATAAGGCCAAATTCTCTGAGGGTTTTTTCTTTGGTTTTTTTCTCCCCCCCTTTATGATGTACAGTTTTGGGGTTTCTCAGCGGCGGAGCGTAGCAACCACATTTACTTTAACATTGCGATCATGCCATCCAAGAATGAATTGTTAAAAAAATTGTATGATGATTTCAGAAGTCAAAAGTAAGAAGTTATTTATGAAATATTTTTTGTTAGATATTTAACAATTATTTTTTTGATCTCACCTACCAAATATAGTGTTGCCACCTAGTAACAAAATCATGAAGTTGACCTACATTGCTCCACCTAATGTCTTTTTACTTAAAAAATACACTTTTTTTAGCAAATTCATAATAAAATAAATTGTTTAAAACTTAGCAAATTATTCCATATTTTTTTACTAAAAATACTAGAGGAATACATCCAAAAAAAATTGCCCAAACTTGATTACTTTTTTTTTAATTAATTTTTTTTTGTTTGGTGGCCACTTTTGGCCTATCGTGGTAGTTGAAAGGTTAAGTGTGCTTAGTGTGATTCTTAGTCACAAAAATCATATATATTTCATTGTACATTTTATTACGATATATTAATTTACTGCTCAATGTTAAACAATAATGTCATTGTTGGCTACATTTATACTCCAAACTGCTAACGCAAATGGATGCTGATTGCACCATTTGCAAACTATCTTAACAAGACAACAACCCAAAAATGATTTATTTTCCAGTTTAAAAGGGCTATTTTTCTAATATTAAACATGTAAATGTTTGTTATTGGACATGTTTAATTATAGAAATAAGGAAGAAATTAATTTTTTTACTGATTTGCTATGTAGGCTTCAATCAGAGTAATGTTGATTTTTTGTAAGGGGAAACAAGCTTTCATCTGACAGCAGAAAAATAGATACGACCTTAACCAAATGATGTTGTTGTTTTGTCTTAATTTGACTGTTCTGTGTTTCAGCTTACCTCCCTTTGTAAACACAGAACTGTAATCTTGTGCAAAGAAATAGTTCCACAATAATTGTTAAATAACAAATTACAAATAAGAAATGTGGAGATACATTTATTTTATTATTATACATAATAAATACCATCCTTACATTAAAAAATAAACCATTTTTGAATTGTGTGCCTCTTTAAGCAGTAGACTCTCTGATTTTTATACTTATGACTAGTCTGATTACAAGAAATGTTTATAAGCATGTGATGGGGCTCAGCAAACATCTGAATTAAAAATGGTGCATGGAAATTTCTATGACAACTACACAGCTATAAACAGTATTACAAAATAATTCCTCTCCAAGGAGAAATTGAATTAAGCTAAATTATACAATAATAATTATAAAATGAGGATATAAAATAAGACTACTAAAACTACCATTATGCAAATGAGATAAACATAAAATAAAATATATGAACTAACATGAATTAATAAATGATTAATGCTAAAAACAATAAAAAAACAAAAGAGAAACAATATTGAGAAATAAATAGTTCGATAAGAAAGTTAGCTAGAAAATGAAATAAGAATGTGTGCCAGAACAGGTCACACATGGAACATCTGTGCTGAAACAGCATTACGTATGTAAGAGCCACGCTACACTTCAGGAAAAGTGCAAATGTCAAGCAAATGGTCACACAAATCAGAGATTGCCCTGAACAAGGGTCTTTCAGGCAAAATAACCATGCCCTGAACAAGTATCTTTCAGTAAGTAAACTTACAAAGTAAAAATGTATCAGCAGCACCATGTTAAGAAAAACCTGCACCTGGAGCAAAACCTGTTTTTGGTGCTCCCTTTTCCCACAAAATTTGTATTAAAAATGGCATTTTTTGTACACAAAAAGATATTAAGAGAATAATTAAATTATAATTTATGTTACTGATTATATAAAATAAAATAGTCAAGAAAATAATAAAATCCAAAATCTTAATAAACTTTTAATTCAAGTAATTAATATCTTTTTTTAGATTTCTAAAATGCAAGTTTAGGGGCCTGATTCATTAAACAATCTTTATGGGTAACCGATTGGTGTTTCTCATTAATTCAAGATTAAAACCAATTTTTATTCACAGGCTTTTGCATTAAAAAAATTTTTAGTGCTAATTTGATGCTAATGTTTCTGTGTGCCATTATTTTATTTATATCTTTATTCTATAAACTATCTGAAAATTGTTTGTCACAGCATAGTCTAGTATTAAAAAAAAAGTCCAAATACATAGACTAACAAATTTTATCAGAATTATTCAATTTACTTTTTCATTCATTTATTGTTACTTATCTAATTCATACATTTTTATTGTAAAGTTAAAGTCCATTTCCCTGTATTGGGTTAATAATATTTGCTCAATTATTTTTTAACATTAAGAAAGTAGTAATGCAAAAACAAGAACATTCAGTGTTTTTGGACTCATTTGTGTTCTAAAATCTAATCTACCTAAAACGCTTTAAATCTTATCAAAAATAAATATATGATGTCATATATAACCTTTCATTTTTACCAGAGATAAAAACACATTCAGAGTAACTAAAAAAACACAATAAACAAATAGATTGAATAATAAATAATAAATCACATCATACAATTATGTGTGTTGTATGGTTTTATGTGTAAATAATTTAAGTTCTCAATATAGAGAGTTAGTATATGTTCCAGGATATGATGTAATAATATGTTTTTCCTCACTCTCACTCTGTATTTGTGTATGTGGGAACACTTAGTTTTTATGTTATATTCTTGTGTTAAACAACTTCAATGTGACATATTACAAATATTGTTGTACCAAAGAAATGTGTTTACATTTTAATTTTATCATTAATTTTCTTATTACAAATTTAAATTATATTATAAATTAAAAAATGGTAAATACTTGATTACTCGAGGATTTTATCTCGAGTACTTGAGGATTTTATCTCGAGTACTTGAGGATTTTATCTCGAGTACTCCAGTACTTCACAACTTAAGAAAATCTTCGAGTAATTGCGTACCTGAATATTCGACTGGAAACCTTACTTGAAATCATAGAATTGTAAACAAAATAAAATCCTAACCAGAAAATCATAATATAATTGTAATGAAAAAGGCTGTTCAGCTTGTTCAGCTGGAAATGGCCAAAAATCTTAATTTCACATTTTAGCAATACCAAGCTGTTCAGCCATATCAGTCATATTTGTTGATTCCAGGTTTTTTGAATACCGGGCAATTCTTCAAACTTATAAGTAGATTCCTGATGATAATGGCTGCCATACCAATATGTTGCGAATACCACCCAAATGCTTATGTAATTGAGGATTATAGGGATGGACATCTAGTATGCACTGAATGTGGTTTAGTTTTAGATAAAATGTTGTGTTATCAGGAACAATTTATCAATGAACAAGTTAATACTTCTGAAATGCATTATCCAATTGAAGCTTTTGAAAATCATGAGAGTAATGAGCTCAAAGCATACAAATTAATTCAAAAAATAGCCGAAATAATTGCTTTGGAACCTGAGTCTATTGATCGAATAAATACATTTTATGAAAGGATTCATGATGAAGAAATTGTCGATAGCCAAAATACTGAAGTCATTGCTGTATCTTGTTTTGCAATTATATGTGAACAAGAAGATATAGGATGGACACTTGACGAAATATGTGCCATTGCGGAAATAAGTACTAAGCAAGTTACTAAATATGTCGATTGGATTTTTGAAAATCACATGTGAGGTGTTTGAGATTATTCTCTTAAAATTAATTAATAAACTAAAACAAAGTAATTAGAACAAATTTTCACATTAATTAAATTTTTTATTAATTTCATTATAATTAATTATTAATTTCATTATAATTAATTATTAATCTCATTAAATTAATAAACTTACATATGTTTAATTAAAATCATAATATTGTAGAATCCATCTTTCTTTTCCAAGCATTCAAATAAAATAATAAATTAAAAATAAAAAACACTAATAAAACAAACAATTTAATTTGCCATATTGCAACAACCAACAACAATCCAAACTCGTGACACGCGCCATAAAGACGAGTGGAGTTCGGCTTCTAGTCGCTTGCGATGTTGCACTGCCTTGGCGCCAAGGCAAGAAGTCCATCAACAAGAAGCCGAGGAATGACCACGGCGGCGTCATGCCCCGTTCCAGTTTCCAAACCTATACTGGAAAAAAATGTTTCCGGCTGCGTTAAATGGTTCAATGTAAAAAACGGTTATGGCTTCATCACGCGTCACGATAATGGCAATGACGTATTCGTCCATAATACTGCCATCTCTGCCAATTCTGCCAACACCATCGGAAAATGGAGATGGCGGGGGCTAGCTGACGGTGAGATAGTTCATTTCGACGTTGTAGTTGGCAAAAAAGGTTTGGAAGCAGCGAACGTGACGGGCCCCAATGGAGCTCCTGTTCGTGGCAGTTTGTTTGCCCGTGATCGGCCAAGGCATCGCAAAAATCGAAGCGACAAGCAACGATGGCCCGTTTACGCTCCGCTAGAAGTCGGCAATCGTCATCAACGTCAAGAAAATGGAGCAGATATTCCACCGCAATCAGTTTTACCGCCTTCATCTTCTCGGCATGGTGATCGCAGATATTTTTCACGTCGGCGACCGTTAATGCAAAGCAGTGATAAATCGAGCAGCGAAAGCGAAACCGGAACTTCTCCCAGTCGTTGCTCGAATGTGTCAACTGATAGTTCGAGCAGTGGTGATGATGTTGGCGGATCAGGTTTAGAACAAAAACGTTTTGGTTGTTTAGGTATTTGTTGAAAGTTGTTAGTATTATATATTTTTTTAATTTGTTTGCCAGGTGATGGTTTAATAAGCGAAGAGGAATTTTTTATGTTTATGAATCAGTTTTCTGGTGAAGATGATTTGATGGAAGAACTTTTGGCGGCTTTTAAAGTTTTTGATAAAAACGGAAATGGATTTATAACAAGGGTATGTATGAATTATTTACATATTTAAGTACTTTTCGAAACGTAAACTGTTATGATTTATTTTGAATTTAGGAGGAATTAAAGCGAGCATTGGATACGATTGGTGAAGAAATGTCGGAAAAGACATTTGATGAAATACTTAGCACAGTTGATGTTAATCAGGATGGAAAGATAAACTATAACGGTATTTTTTTTTTTTTTTTATAAATTAATAATTGATTCAAGCAGAAAATTAAATAATTTGTTTTTTTATATTTGCAGAATTTGCCAAAATGTTGCTTTAACTCGTTCTCTTGCAAACATTGCAAATATCATCAAAATGCGAATGATGAATTATAATGAACATGAAGAAAATAAATTCAAAACACATTGCTGATTTTTCATTTAATTTGTTGAAAGCTGTACTTCGTGTTAACGTAAAAAATTCCTGTCAAATTATTAGATCTAAAAAAATGAGTGAATATAATCAAGAACTCAAAATAATGTTACAGTACAAATTTGTAACCAACCAACTCATGGAGTTGTTAGAACAATAAATCCAAGCAGTAGTTGCCGTTGTAAATAAAATAAATTACTGATTTTAAATCGTAGATTTCTCTTTTAAACAGATAAATAATGTTTTACTTATTACGAAAAAACAAAAACTTTATTTTGCCATTGCCAAATTTACATTATTTCATATTTTCTAATAATTCCATCTCTACAACATGTGTACAAATAAGTTTCATCGCATACAATTTTGTATACTGGATCACAGTCAGGACCAGACAATTGCCAGAAGTTATCCAATTTCGCACCATAATACATACAACTTCCATCAGCTATAAAATAAAAATTATATCAAACCTTATATTAAAAAAAACACAAAATTAAAAACTAAATTACTTTTTGTACAAATAAAGCCTTCATTAAAAGGTAGGAGTGAGAGAATCGATGCAGCAGAGTGAAGCCATGTAGTGACAGGTACTCTAAAATAAAATTAATACATCAACTAACTGAATTATATATTTTATCATGATTTATAAAAAAATTACCGTGTATTACGTAGATCTATTAATTTTAATTCACCATCTTGACAGCCAAACACAGTTTGCATGCTATTAACCTGACAACACGCATTCACAGCACTTTGGCAGGTATAAGTAAAGATATTTTGTCTGCTTCTTATACAAATTCCACGAAAGGTTTTATCTTCACAACCAGTTAAGAGTAATTTCCCATTTGTTCCAACTTCTCTTGAACCTATAATTAATTTAATTTATTGATTTAGTGGCAGAATTTAATTTTTAATATGAAAATTGTCAAATACTTTCAGCTGCTTCATTTGAAACTTGACATAATCCAGATCCAGGACTGGCCAAACAGCATCCATTTATAGGTTCATGTAGTTCAATTAATGTTGCTAGACAAGAGGAAGTGCCACAATCCCATAATTTAGCTGATCCGTCTCGCGATACTGAAATTACATTTCTTCCTTTGTCAACGATTGCAGTGTCTAATATAGCTATAACAGGAAAATAAAATATGAATTTAAATCAAATCGAATTTAAATCTGTAAATTTATATTATCACCTCCTGTATGACCAACCATTGTAACTGGACACTGTCCCGTTTCTGCTGACCATATTTTAATTTGCATATCGGCACCAGCTGACAAAATAACCACACCAGATGGGAAGAATCGGCATGAGTAAACATCTCCAACATGTCCTACTAATTCACGCTAAAATAAATTCCAAAGATGCAAATTTACTTATTTATTATTAATGATAATATAAATAAATTTACTCGAATAATCCCACGTTGATTATCCCATATCAACAGTTTATTTTGGGTACAAACAGAGACACCTAATCCGCCGGAAGTTACATCTAAGCTCACAATCTGAAATAAAAAATGTTGTTAAACAAATTAGAGTTGAAGAAATTTTAATAAATGTATTTATTTTTTACACTTTTTAAATGAATATTTTTAAAAGCACTTTTAGGTGCGTAAAAGGTAGTTGTACACTTTGGGTCTTGATGTGAGACTGTCAACTTGGTTTTGTTTATATTGATCACTTGAAATTTTTCTGACGCTGTTAGGTATGGTATACCATCAGTTGATGTGCCTACATTCTGAAGATCTCCATGGGAACTTGGATAACCTATGTGGAAAAAGTATTACAATTAAACATTCGCAGCAATGTATTTAAATATAATCGACTTACCTGCATGCTTACACATAATCCAAGCTTTACCTTCATTTTCACTGAATCGTAACATAGTTTAATTAGTTGTTCTATTACCAGGGAATTGTATACGTTACCATAAAGTCTCATGCCAATCACTTTGCACACAGATGTAAGGTAGTGAGTTCATATTAAGTCCGCTTTCACATCAAATTGTCAAAAATGATATGAATTAGCATTATCGACATTCAAGTTCAATCACGGCCTACATATGCTACAAAGGAGGAGGGAATTTAGCGCCACCTTTTAATAAAATTTAATGGCAAAGTTTTTCTCTCCATGTAACTTTTTCTGTTGTGCAACCATGAATTTATTTATTCGGTTATTAATATTAATGTGCAAACAGTTTATTTGGCGCAGTTAAATCGGTTTATGCTAATTACTTTGATTCTAGTTCGAAAATTTTTTCTTTGTCTCGCTGTTTCAGTCAGATTAAATCCAGACGAACATTTTTACGGGGTAGACTAATTGGCTGTCGTCCGTCGTCTTAAAGACTAAACGGCCGTCGTCCGTTGTCCGTTGGGACGTTGCCACCGATACAAATGGGTGCTTTTTTGCGATAGTTTCCAAGTCCTCTCATGGCTCCATTAAATTCGGAAACATATTTTCTCTGCATTTGGAATAATGCAATAAATAAAGAATCTAGTGGTATTTCATTCCAATCTATTACTTCTTTGATCACACTATTCATACTTTCACTTGAATTATTGGTCGGTAATTTTGATTAGAACGCGGGGAATTTTTGCGTGAACAATTTGGCTGAATGTGAAATAATGTCGCCCTTTATGTTGCTATCGAAATACGTTTTAAAGCTTTCTGTCCAAACACAACTAAGGCAAGTGTACGTGTTTTCAAATTCATCAATCGTTTCACACTCTAAAAGCATTTCAACATGATTAACATACACGCTATAATCGGTGGATTATATTTAATATTTGTCAAAATGTGATTCTGGCAAAAAATCAAATTATTAGTTCCAATGACTGATATAAACGGGTTAGTGATGGCAGGTTCTCGGTCAGTTGTAATAGGAAACATTTTGAAATTTGCTAAAAGCAACTAAATGTAACAGAAAAACTAAGAAAATCATGCATAATTCAATTATTTTATTTGTATTTAAAAATTATGTACAATTTTATGCATTATTTGAGAATAAAGTTATTTTAATTTTTTTGTTTAGTAAATTTGTTTTTATTTTCTAATAAAATTTAAATAATTTTTAAACTATTTTGAATAAAAATAATTAAAAATTATGTGTTTAATTTAAAAGCTACATATAAAATAAACTAAATAATTGACTTGATTTCACTGAAAACTAATATGATTGTATAATGTTTACAGCTTTCCTTTTAAAATGATAAAAATACTTCCATGTATATTGTATACCATAATTAAACTGAAATCGAGATTACGTAAAAGGATTAACAGGCTTTGCAGTACTGCAAAGACTCTTAATCCTTTTCCCAAAACAAAACGCATGCAAACCACTGCAGGAAAGTTTCTATAAAAATATTAAATCTAATATTAATTACTACTTCAAATAATAACAAATATTGCAAAATGACTTAATTTCCAAGTTATAACTTGCAAATTAAGTCATATTCATGTCACATGGGGCGTGAATTTGCTTTTTGTATTTCCATACTTTATGATTGGTTAAGCGACCTATTTATTGGTTACGTAATCTCAGTTATACGAGTATATAAATAAGTAACTGGTTAACATTACATGTATAGCTTCAAACCAATCTTCAAGCTTAGCAGTATTTTCCAAATTGATTAAAATTATAATTATCTGATCATAAATTGAGAATTTAAAATGGCTTATTTTAACTGTGATGATTCTAAAGCGCCTTTAAGGACAGTAAAATACGT
>JAQFZN010002567.1:0-11044 GCA_034687075.1 Geophilus carpophagus | reverse complement strand
TAGAAGAGTGAATGATGCTGCACTGACCGATGAATTTGGAGCTAAAGATTATAGAGCACAAATGCCATTAAAAGTTGACCATAATTCACGTCCATTGTGGGTTGTAAGTATTAAAAGCAACTTAATTTAATTAATAAAACATTAATATTTAACATTTTAAAATTAGGCGCCTGATGGACACATATTTTTAGAAGCCTTTTCTCCTGTTTATAAACACGCGCAGGACTTTTTAATTGCAATATCAGAGGTTACTAAATTTACGACAATTTGTTATAAAGAGTGTAAATAATTTGTTTTTTATTTATTCTTTACAGCCCGTCTGTAGACCAGAGCTTATTCATGAATATAAATTGACTGCTTACTCACTATACGCCGCTGTATCAGTTGGATTACAAACAAATGACATAATTGAATATTTAAACCGTTTAAGTAAAACAAATATTCCTGATGGAATTGTTAAATTCATTAAGGTGAATATTAAAAATGATTATTTTATTTTGTTTTTTATTTTAATTTTAAACTAATCAATTGAATTTAATTTTTAGGTGTGCACAGAGAGTTATGGTAAAGCAAAACTTGTGCTAAAACACAATCGGTATTTTGTGGAAAGTCAATTTCCAGTAAGTTTGAGTAAATACATCTCAATTTTAGTTAAAATGAATAATTTCATGATTTGATTTTTCTATTTTTCAGGAAGTAATACAAAAATTGTTGAAGGATGAAGTAGTTCGAACTTGCCGTTTACGTCAACCAACTGAAAGTGGTGAAGTGACTGACGAACCTGATGTAGCGATTGCAACAACATCTAAACAAGCAATTCAGGTTTGTATAATTACATTATTTACTAATTAATTTAAATATTAAATAATAGTTTTGTTTTATTATTACTACAGTTTGGATCAAAACCTTCCACAAGTACTCAGCCTGATGATCCTTCAAAAACCCCTAAGACAAACGGTGCTGGCGATCAAGCGGCCGAAGAAATTATAAATTATTACGAAGAAATGGATCGCGAAGACGAAGAAGAAGGAAAAGATTTAAAAATTATTTCATTTGAAATTAGTCAAGAGACAATTGAAACTCTTCAGAAACGATGTATTGAACTTGAGTATCCATTACTAGCTGAATACGATTTTAGAAATGACACTCATAATCCAGACGTCAAGTAAATTTTTATTTGAAAAATTATTTAACATTACTAAATTATTTTTATATTTTATTTTTATAGCATGGATTTAAAACCTTCAGCAATTTTGCGACCTTATCAAGAAAAGAGTTTACGAAAAATGTTCGGTAATGGTCGAGCACGATCAGGAGTTATCGTGTTGCCTTGCGGTAAAATTTTATTATTTTTTTATTATTCATGAATATTTTAATTTTAATTACGATTTGCTTAATGTTAAGGTGCTGGCAAAAGTTTAGTAGGAGTGACTGCGTGTTGTACTGTTCGAAAACGATGTTTAGTTTTGTGCAACTCTGGAGTTTCGGTAGAGCAATGGAAATCTCAATTTAAAATGTGGTCTACTGCCGACGACAGCATGATTTGTCGCTTTACGTCTGATGCCAAAGACAAACCAATGGGCTGTGCTATTTGTGTTACTACTTATTCTATGATAACTCATCAACAGAAACGATCGTGGGAAGCGGAAAAAGTGATGGAATGGTTGAAAGAACAAGAATGGGGTTTAATGGTCTTAGATGGTAAGAAAAATATGATTATAAAAATTTTAGTCAATTTTTCGTTGATTAATATTGAATTTTATTTATTACTACTTTAGAGGTACATACAATACCTGCAAAAATGTTTCGTCGTGTTCTGACTATAGTTCAGGCTCATTGCAAGTTAGGACTCACCGCTACATTAGTCAGAGAAGATGACAAAATTGCAGATTTGAATTTTCTCATCGGTCCTAAATTATACGAAGCTAATTGGTTAGAGTTACAAAAAGAAGGCTTTATTGCTCGGGTGCAGTGTGCTGAAGTATGGTGTCCAATGCCGGCTGAATTTTACCGTGAATATTTAGCCTGTCGAACATCGAAAAAACTTGTACGTATTTTTGTGAGTTTTATTGACAAATGGAAGATTAATTTGGGTGTTTTATTTTAGCTTCTTTATGTTATGAATTCTAACAAATTCCGTGCCTGTCAGTTTTTAATACGATACCATGAGAGACGAAACGATAAAATTATCGTTTTTTCAGATAATGTTTTTGCACTGAAGCATTATGCTGTGAAAATGAACAAGTAAGATCAATTTAACGGTAGATTTTTTTAATTTTGTTACCACTTAATTTTGATTTTAGGCCTTACATTTTTGGACCAACATCTCAAGGCGAAAGAATGCAAATTTTACAAAATTTTAAATTCAATCCAAAAGTCAATACTATTTTCGTCTCAAAAGTGGCTGACACTTCTTTTGATCTGCCAGAAGCCAACGTACTGATTCAAATTTCAGCGCATGGAGGCTCGCGAAGACAAGAAGCTCAACGATTAGGACGTATTTTGCGAGCGAAGAAAGGCAGCATTGCTGAAGAATACAACGCTTTCTTTTATTCACTTGTTTCTCAGGATACGCTGGAAATGAGTTACTCGAGGAAACGGCAACGTTTTCTTATCGATCAGGGTTACAGCTATAAAGTTATTACTAAACTCACAGGAATTGAAAAAGTAAGTTTAGTTTAAATTTAATGCTCTGTAAAATATCGTATTAATGTTTTTTGTTTATTTTATTTTTGAAGGAAGATTTATTTTATAAAACGAAGGAAGAAGAAGCGCAACTTTTAAATCAAGTTTTAGCAGCGAATGATACAGATGCTGAAGAAGAAAAAGTTATTGGCGAAGGTGGAACGAATAAATCTTCGGTAAATAAGAAAATTAGTAGTGGCTTTCTTAATATTTATTTATCTCTAAAATTTCTTTCTTTTTTTTTTATAGTTTGTCAGGAAGTCTGGAACAATGAGTTCTATGTCAGGCGCAGATGACTCGGTGTATATGGAATTTAGAGGAAATAAGTCTAATTTAAAACATCCCTTATTCAAGAAGTTTCGTTTGGGAAAATAAGATTAGAAATTTTGTATATAAATTAAGTAAAATAATTTTTTGAAAAAAAACGCAAAAATTAACTTTAATTTATTTCCCTCGTACATTTTACGTAATAAAAGATTTTCTCTATTTAAAACAATTGTTTTTGTTTTTTATTTTTATTTTCGTCGCATTTTAACTCGACCTTGATTAAACGGTTGTGACGTTACCATGTAAATAAACCTTCACACCATCTAGTGAGAAAATAAAATATAAAAAAATCAAACTTTTAATCGACTTCCGGTTTAGACAAAGACGAACCTGCACATTTTTACTGCATTGAAGCAGATTGAAGCATACTTATCGCGCTGGCATTCGAAAAGGAAATCTGCTTAATACTTGCGAAACGCAAGTAAAGGTAAAAAGGATATACAATAATTATAAAATGTTTATTGGAAAATTTGATACGGAATACTATTTGTAACGTAACAACAGACGGTTTCAATCTTGGGAAAATGCAGACCGCATGTTACGGTAAATTCTGTTGGTTTTATTAATAAATGTAAATTATTAAATTATTAATAATAACACATGCACTTTACGGAATTACAGAATGATCACATATATTTCGAAAGATAAAATTTACAATAAAAATTTATTTAAACACTACATATACATTACGCACGTATGAAATAGATTTCTACTTAGTCGTTTTCTTCATTTTGTAATCGTAGAAGCAGAATATTGAGTAGCAAAAAATAGAAAGAAATTCCTGCGTTCTGTCAATCGATTTAAACACATTTTCTCACACCCATCCAATAAAAATAAACATTTTATACGAAAAAAGTAGTATATTTATAATTTTATTTTTTCACATATTTATTTATTTATTTATTTATTTATTTATTTTAATTATTTTTTCTTTTCAGTTAATGACCTCATGACGAAATTCGGTACCGGAACCAACGAGGATAACAATAATTTTAAGTAAATAATTCGATAGATTGAACAAAAAGGTAATAAATAATATCTAAAACATGGAAATTTCTATTTTTTGATGCAGAATGCAGGGTCAACATGAACTCGTCACTACACCTAATCTGTCATCACTTAAGGCTGAAATGCCGGTTTGAAAAACGATTGATTTATACTGTTTATCAAGTTAGTTTAATTGAATTTATTTTTCAGAATCTGCTTCCAACTAAAACTCCAATAAGCCTTCTTCAGGAACTATGCGCTCGACGTGGCCTGACACCAAAATACGATTTACTGTCGATTGAGGGAGCAGTGCATGAACCAACTTTTGTATACCGTGTTGGAGTGAGCGACATTGTGGCCACTGGCACAGGTCAAAGTAAAAAAAAGGCCAAGCATGCAGCTGCTAAGTCCGTTTTGGACAAATTGATTGGTCAGCAAAATCAATCCCTTAACTCGACTTCAGGACAAAATAGCGTCGTTAACGAAGTGTACGATTGAGCTTGGCACATTGTCAAAATTGGGTTTTATTTTTTTATTTAAGTCTTCTTTTCTTTCTTTCCAAATGAATTTCTCTAGAAGTCAGACGCAAATCATCTCGTACGACGATGGCATTCCGGGCAATCCTGTAGGGGCTTTACAAGAATTATGTATGGCTCGTCACTGGCCTCCACCTTTTTACGAAGTAACTTCTGAAGATGGTCTACCTCATGAGCGCAATTTTGCAATTGCTTGCAGCATTGGAAAGTGTCGTGAAGTTGGTGAGAGTTTTGGAATATGTTTATAAATTCAAATTTTATTTTGAGAAAAATTTGTCGTATTCAATGCAACTCGTTTTCTCTTATAATTTTAATACAAATAGCGGTAATATGATTTAATATTTTTTAAATTTCTTTTTATTTTTTTATGTTTTTGCTGTTGAAAATCGCAGAAAATGGAGGTAAAGATAAAAATATTATTAATGGACAGTTTAACTGCTTCATGATCAATAAGTTTGAAATAATTTTCTAACTTCAGTTGAAATTTAATGTTAGTATGTAAGCTCGGTTGTACGCGAATGACTTGTTTTTGAAACGGGATTATTCAAGGCCGTTGCTTAATTTATTTCATTAAAATGAATATTATATTTTCATTAGAAGAAGAAATTACATAGAATAAAATTTGGGTATTAAACTAAGAGCAGTTAACAAATAATTGACGAGACTCGTTCGGGATTTATTGCAAAGTCAATCAAGTGGTAATAAATATTGAATTTTGTCGTGTAAACGGTAATGGAATTTGAGTTGGTAATGCGATTTAAATGTTCGTTGTTTTATCCTTTTACTCACTTGCTTTCACTTTGATTTCTTTCTCTTTTTTTTTGTAAATTAATTTTTATTTTATTTTTAACATTTTTCTGTTTATTGACTTTCTTATCTTTTTATTTTTTTATTTTTAGGTATTGGTAAATCTAAAAAATTAGCCAAGAGACAAGCTGCTTATAAAATGTTGCAGCAATTGAAAGACACACCGGGTAAACAAGAAAATTTTACGGGTGCGGAAGAAGACGAAGAAGAGGTTTTTATTTTATTGTTTTTTTTTTCTGATTTTAATTTCAAAAGCGGATAATTAGAAAATAATTTTAATTCAGGCAAACCATGAAGTACAGCGTTACAACAGTTTGAAGGATGGAAAAATCCAAACTTTGACGGCTGGACTCAGCCAAAAAGTTAGTCAGTTCCATAAGAATTTAAAAACATCGACCGGGAAGTATTTGTCGAGTTTGCAAACTACTTCTCTTAATTCTCACGGGGTCAACTACGTTCAACTGCTCCAAGAAATCGCTAGCGAGCAAGGCTTTGAAGTCACCTACGTGGATATAGAAGAACTGAGTGTTTCAGGTGAGAAAGAAACAAAAAACAGTACTCAGAGGAAAATATTTAACTTCTTTGATTAATTTGAAAATTTGTACAGATTTTATTTATTTATTTATTATATATAACAAATGATTGACATTTCACTTAATTTTAACTTTATTTTAGTTTATAATATAATAAATTAACTTGAATTTATTCTATCAATATTTTTAAATCGAGTTTATAAATACCAGAGATATATAAATTGTTCAGAAAAAAAATAAACTGTAATGAAAAATGTATTAAGTTTCAGGAAATTTTAAAAAAATATATTTTCCTTAAATTATTACTAAAATGTTTTCTTTTTATTTAAAAATCCCAATACCTTATCCATATACTATAGGCAAGAGTCAGTGTTTGGTGCAATTATCCACATTGCCGGTCGCAGTTTGCTACGGCGTGGGCCCGAATCCGAAGGATGCTCAGGCAAATGCTGCTCACAACGCCTTGGAGTATTTAAAAATCATGACCAGGAAATAAACGAGATGCACACACGACTGCTGCTTGCACGTTTTGGGGCATTCCTTTTAAATATTTACCTACATTTCTCATAAAATTTTTTTTCAATTTTTTTTATCGCACACATATTTCATTTTAGTATATCTTATAAATAAATAAATTTAGACTAAAAATTAGCATTTCAACTGAAGCCCCTTATTCGAACAAGCAGCAGTGGTGAGTGTTTTCTCGTTCAAAAATGTGACATTTCAACCAAACCTTGTTAGGTTTGATATTTACACCTGGGGTTTGGGCCTTTGCCTCTCGTGCGCACTCTCCTACACCTGTAGAGATGACTTTTATTAATATATAATTCTGTTTAATTAAATTTGTTAATTATGTTAATTGTTATTGTCTCATTCCATCTATATTTTCTTTTGTTTTTTTACTTGGTTATTGCCTTTCTTTATGTTAAATTTAATGAATATATATTTTTTAAATCAAAATAAATAACCAATATCAACTACGAATCATGAAAATGAAGTAGTAACTTAGATTTTTTTTGTTTTGTTCCTAGTAGACATTGGTTATGTTATATTTTATAATTGATTTTTATTTGTATTATTATTATTGTACAGTATTTTTTATGTAAACTCATTGGGGTTGTAAATTATGGTCTGAATCATGAATAATTGTGAAATAATCCAGTTTTCTCTAGCGCTGTGGGTGTGTGCAGATGAGATGCATTGGCCCGCCATATTTTTCACACATAGTGCTAGCTTTTACAAACTATACTTTGCATAGAAGTAGTGATCTGTTTTTCCTTATACTGTCACCAAGAAAAAAATTCATGTCTTTATTAAATCTAGAGAGAGAAAAATTATTCAAAACATATTCCCTCACGTACTGTATATTGCAAGAGATAACATTATTATTATAATACTATTTAATTCATTAATTGATAGTAATAATATTTACAATAGCTTAATAATTTTAACGAAAAGCAAAAAAAAAGCTGTCATGTTAAAATTTTTCTTAGTAATTTTAATTTCTGCACTTTCTGGAAGAAGAGGTATATATCTACTACGGATTGTTATTGATTTTAGATCATGTCTTATATTGATTTACTTGTGAAAATAGTGAGTACATTAAATTAAATATTCGTCACGTGTTAATGGCCAAATCTTAAAATATAGTTAGAAATGTATGTAAAAAGTGGAGATAGTTCTGTGTATTTTATATTTATAAGTTAATTTTTTTATTTAAATTAGATGAAATTAATCAACTGTAGAATCACGAGTATAATTTTTAACTAATTGACCATGAATTAATTCTAATTAGCAGTATTGATTATTTGTAAACGATAGTAATTACATTAATCAATCGAATCTGAGCCAATATTAATATTAATATTACCAAATATCATGAATTTAATGAGTAATATCATATCACTCTAGTAACTTTGAGAAAACGAATGATGTGACATTATACATTCTATTTGATGATTGATTTTTATAATACTAAGTGAAAAATAATGAAAATACCATAGCAAATGCTCAGGAATAATCTCTATTTTAATGAATAAATGGCCAAAACACAACAAATACGCTATCATATAACAATCCAGTGGTGGATATGCATCTATTGATGGAAGTTTTGTAATGACCTAAGATTGGAAAGAAAGTAATTTATTATGCTCCCCTCCCTCAAATTTACAGAAATGTACCTTTGCAGTATACAAACTGTATCAGGGAGTTTTATCATAAAATTTTTTTTTGAATATTCTGTGATTTCTATTAGAGTGAATTTTTTTTTTTTTTTAAAAAAGTTTTTTCTTACACTTGTACGTTTCTTCTTTAATTAACGATTAGTGGATCCTCTTTTTAAGAGGAGTCATTACTTTGGTGCAAAGTACAGTCGTTGTACAGGAGTCGCATCCGAAGGTTTTATTTTCTCCTTACACATATGGGAGGGTGGAGTCACCGATTGAATTACGTCTCCATTTGAAACCAGTTTGATAAGACTTATGAAAGAGATCCAGAAAGTAGGATATCTGTTTTGTCGACGTTTAATGCAAGACATTTCTAGTCTTCACTTATTTTACATTGCCATGTGCTTTAAATTATTGCAAAACAAGGACAAAACTATTCTAGTTGTTGTTAAGAGAGAAAGTAAATATAAAAACGGTTGTTATTAATTTTGATTTATTCTCTACTATGACAGCTCAATGAATAACTTTAAAGTATAATTAATTATTTAGACGAGTTTGAGTCTTCTCAAATGTCCTACTTCCTGGCAGTCTTTAATGAAATGTATCAGTCACCACTGAAATCTAGGGATAAAAAGCTAATTAATGTTAGAAAACTTGATAAATTAAAAAGATTATTTCTTGCCTTTACCAAGTACAGCAATTATGCTCAAGACAAATTTATTAATTTTTGTTTTTGAATCAATTTCTTCAGAGAGCAGTAGACATTGAAATCATATTGGTCGGAATATGAAATTTGATGTGGTAAGTTCCATGTTTTTCATAATGTGTAATTAATGGGTTTTTTATTTACAGCAATTATTATTGAAGGATTTTATTTGTTTATTAATTGCTGTATTTAAAGTAATCCAATGATGTAATTTGCCGAAATATGTGTATTTAATCTATTTTTTTGTTTCAGGTGATTAAAAAAAAAGTTGGGTGTTAACAGTTTATCTACTGCTAAGAAATTATGTTTGCCAAAATTTCTCTGATAATAAATAAACGTACATGTAATTCAAAATCTGTTTGCTGTTTATTTTGTTGTGTCGAAATACATTTTGGATAAAAAGTGATTAGTAGCAGTGTTCTACTCCAATTTAGAGCAATTTGATGCTTTAAATGTTGAATAATATAAAAACATTTTAGTAACAACTCAATTACCGGTACAAGGAAGCTAATTAATGAATTTGTATTTTTAATTTTGTCAATTAAGTTCGAATGTGTGTAGCACATCGTTGATACATACTCCGAATCTGGAAAACGGCACAACTTTAGTTAGCAACGACACAAGCATCTTAGGTAAGTGAAGTTTATATAATTTAAATTGCAGTCAGTTTAATTTTTTTATCGACTGATGTGTTATTTTGAACATTAGTTTATATGCAAATGTTATTTTCGAAATTCCGAAATCTTCGTTAAGATAAAAATAAAATTCGCGGCATCTCTTAGCAAATGAAAATAACTATCACATTTGTTTCTCTCTTCTAAAAATATATTAAGAATGTATATTTAAATTGTAATGGTGATTAAATATTGTTTATGTTGTTCAGCAAGTAGGAAATGTTAAGTATTATATAGGAGCTGATAATATGATGAAAACACCAATTGTAAGTTATAATTATTTTTTCTATTCATTTTTTTTTTTTTTGGCTTTAAAACTACTAAATCCAGCTTCACTTCCCATTTTAGGTGGGAAATTTTTTTGTTTTTATATCAAATATAAAATAATTATTTACAATTTATTTACAATTCAATTTACCACAGCACGAATATTAGTAAGTCGGCGAATTTGAATTCTTAATCAATTTAGAACAAAATTTTTAGTGACTTGAAAAAATTTAAATTTTTATGAAATGTTACAAAACCGTAAAACCTTTCGTCGTGATGTCAGTCACCCAATGTATAGAAATCTCAAATAAAAGATTTTTAAATTAATTTTATACCACAATTGGCCCAGGTGATCAGCTCCCTCCTTTAGACTAAACGGATGAAAGTTTGATTCCTGGTGAAGTCTTGAGAAAAATGTATATGGTTTTATATGTATAACACGTGTGAGTGTTCTGGATGTAATTTGAAAATGTATTTAAATTTTAGTAGTAGCTTATGAAAAATAAGCTATGTTCCCCAGATCTTATTCCTTGTGACAGTTTTTTGTGGGGATATTTGATACAACGTTCAACCTTGATTTGATAGACATTGTTTACAGCACTCCACCGAATACCATAAATATTTAAAGTCATTCTATCCAAGGTCGAAAAATGAGATTCTTTTGTAAGTTTTGTTGTGATGAAATTGAAACAGGACAAAATGAAGAAGAATGAACTTACTGTAAGTTTTTTATTTTATTTTATTTTACTTCGTATCATATTTTGCTTAAAATCACAACATTGGATTCAAATCGAGTATTACAGAGAAAGAAAAGGAAAATGTTGCAATCGTGTTATATAATTAAATTGTTTTAGTTTTTTGAATTGTATTTATTTTGTCGTACAAAAATTTAACAATATTTGTTATCATCTTAAACAAGGCTAATATAAAAATTCATTACATTATATAGGTTAAAGGCCGTTTGAAAATTACATCCATCAATTTGATTCATCGGAAATAATTTACAAAACATTTTTTAGATATATTTCAATGTGATTTTTCTTTATTTAATAAAAATAGTTTGAAATCTTGAATAAATTCCAAACACGAGAAATTTCGAGAATTACATGCATTGACAAGGATCAATAAAACATATTGTTTAGTAGTTAAATTATGAAATTACGTGCCACTAAGTCATTGTTACACATTTTCTAAATAAAGAATAGTCGGCTCAAAATTTAAATAGTATACTCCATTTTATTTCTTTCCCTTCGAAATTACATCAATTATTTAATGACCACTAATTACTACAAACAAAAATAATTCAATTACTAAATCCTTGCATTTTGTGGTAGGTCATTTCAAATATCACATTGAA
>JAQFZN010002566.1:0-11046 GCA_034687075.1 Geophilus carpophagus | reverse complement strand
ATGTTTTATTTGTAACAGAAGTGATTAACGCATCGTTTAACATCATTTGAGTATGAAACAGCTTGTTAAGCTTGTAAGGTATATCCTCACCACTTGGCTGATAATAAAGGAAATGGTTTGTGTCAAGGTCGTTAAATCTTATTCGTGAGCAACATAATTTTTAATTTTTATTTTTATTATGATTTTTAATGTAAATTACTTTCAAAAAACTTGTTTGATTTTATATTCCAACTTTAAATTTAAAAAAAAATTGCTAAAACTTGTAGGTTGTTACCATCCACACTTATATCAAAAGCGACCGAAATTGCATTGAGATTGAAACGATTGTAAAAAGACATGTATACCTAAATGAGTTACTCAGCAATTTTACTAACTGGAAATGGATGTCAATGCCAATACTAAATTAAATTTATATCTGATTGAAATATAATCTTCTACTAAATAATCTAATTGCTAAAACATTTTAACTTAACACTTTAAAAAAAATTAACCTTTTACATTTTTTTGTCAACTTTTTATTATTTTTATTTAATTTTTTTAATAATGATTTAAGCTTCATTTTTTTTTCTTTTCAACTGCTTAAGATGTTGTGAATATTTAAAGTAGTGGTCAAGATTTATGGCGCCAACTTTTGCACAGCGATTATTGAACACCCTTCACATCCATCACCTGAATGTTGAAAACGGAAATTTTCTTAATGGTTTTAAAATTAAAAAAAAATTAAAAGTGTAAGAATGATAAAAACAAAGTGAAGTAAGTGTTCTGTTACACAATTTAGATAATATTACTCATTAAAGAAAAAAAATATAAAATAAAAACAAAAAATTAAAAGGAAAAAACCTCGAAAACTTGCGTGAGGTTATGAGTCCGGGTGGTCAATTTGATTTTGTAGCTCCAGGATAAGGAAGGAGTGGCCAGTGGTGAAGGCGGTCAGGGCCGTGGCCAAGTGATGAAATCGTCGCAGGCAACGAGTAAATTCCACGCCGATTGTGGCGCTCCTGATTTACGGCGCTGCACCCTCTCTCATGTCAGGCAGTCAAAGTTAAGGGTCAGTTGAGACACAATTGTGGAAAAAAGGAGGAGAGAAGAGTAAAAGAAAAACCCCTGCTGAGCGGTTTTTCTAATTGATCAGTCCTTATATACACACTAAGAAATACTTATGAGCATTGGGTAGAAGGCAGCAAAGGAAACCAAGGGGACTTCATTTGTTGTTGGTGGGGAGAATGATGGAGGTTGGAATGAGGGAACTCTTCTCATTGGCTGGTTGGTTGCGGGCACCGGCACTAGAGGGTCTCCGCCTCCCTCTGCTGATTGAGTCCCAAGTAGTATGGGTCTGTGAGACACACGTTGTCTAACAACAAGCGTCTATCCAAGTGGAGGTGGAGACTAAACCCCCCCTGTTTTCCCACCCACCTACGAGTTTGGGACCCCATCATACGTTTCAACACGAGCAAAATCGGCCACACATTGCCACTTAACTATGTGTGGTGCGGCCACCCTGCTCCGACACTTTTCGGAGGATTAATTCAGCTTTTCTACTTGAAGATGGATCAAATTTTTGTGTGATTTGATGTTGTGAAAGTGTGAACCTGTGACAATCCATTGAATTGTAAGGCGTACGATATATTGTAAGGTAGGAATTTATTTAATTTTTGTTTTTTTAAATTTTATTTAAAATTCTAATATTATTTTTAAAATTGTAAACAACGGGATTTAAATGTGTTTTAAGAAAAAAAATATTAAAAACTATATTTAAATTTAAAAATTTAAAAATGTAAGCTAATTTAAATGAATTTGAACCTAAAATCTAGAAAATAACATGCTGGAAAGTTGATTTAAATAATTCGTAACATAATTAAAATAACTTTATTATAAATTTTAAATTATATTAAAAATTAAAAAAAAATTGTTGGGAAAAATGTTCGGTTATGCGCATTGCTACACATGGTGTCGAGTTAAGGAGGAGCGAGAAATGAGCTCGTCAAGTCAGTTTCACACTTGGTCTTCACAAATTGCCACCATCTGGATGAGCGTTGACTGTAGCTAAGAAGTGGCTGATTTATTTGGCAGACGGTGTTCTCTAATGAACTTCATCACCTTTAAGCTCGTTTTACTCTTCCCTTATACACAAGAAGTGAATTCCTTTAAACTAACTTTTACCAGTTACAACACATGTTTGGGTGGTAAAGCGTAAAACTTACTCTTTCTTCTCATTTGATACAGTAAAGATAATTTTTGTAACACTTAAAATCTAGTTTACCCACAACTATAATTTCCATACTGACAGTACAAAGTAGGCTATCCAAGCGAAAGACAAAGTGCATTCAAGCATGTTGCTTGACCTGATGGGAATTTTAGAGCCCGGTTAGGTGTGAATCCTGTATTTACGTTTTAGAAAGATACTGTTTAAGAAGAGGCTTTCCTTTGAAATTTGACTCCCGCTAGTGGTAAAGTGGGGGAGCTAGAAATCCCCCGTTTCCCATAGAAAATCTATGTGTGCACTCGCTTTAATGATACCCCTAGAACCCTTGTTTGAAAACTAATAGAGGTGAAACACTTAAATTCACCAATAGAATTCGGCATCTTTGTATTATTTGGACAACTTATTTCAAAGTGTAACTGTAATTTTGGTGTCAGCACTGACCCGTAATTTGGTTCCATTTTTTTGACTCAAAACATTTACTTTGAATGGTTATTGAACAACTACCTTAGTTACCAAACTGTAAAACGATATTTAGATGACAGTTTAATGGAGAGGAGCAAACACGAAACGAAAATGTGCAATTGAAGCTTTAAATAAAAAAAGAAAATCTAACCCATTGTGGTCGGGTTTAGCGAGGGATTGTCATTGGCAAACCCCGAATCACTTGTGCTTGAGTGACGACCAAAGAAGAAGAGCCAAGAGGGGATTCGACTTCCTCCTCCCGGCTGAGCCGATTGCTTTTCCCGCAGCCGCACAAAGCGTGGCTGTTGTTGTGGGGACTTGAAACCGCTGTGACGGCTGGCGCCCGGTGCCCCGGAATTAATCTGCTCCGTTGGTCAGCTTTGTTAAGCTGAGTGTAGTGGGGCTCATTTGGAGGATTTTTCGTGTAAACCTCCCCACATATATAGACATTGACTAACCACCGCCGCACTCATTGCCGCCACTCTTGTAAGCAAGCATATGTGAGGGTGATCTCGAGTACTACCAGTCTCAGATATAAAAAGAAACGAAAGAGAAAGAGAATAAAAAAACCGGCGTGTAAAGAAACAAGCAGGTGTGAGAAAAATTCGATAGGCGCGGGACATCAAACAGCGATCAGTATGTATAGATTAGAGTGAGATGTTAAACAAGTCTGTTAGGGAGTTAGATGTGCATACTTAAGTGATTATTTTAAATGATAAGTGAAGTTGAAGTTAAACTTTGTCGGTATTCAAAAACATGGAATAAAACTGTCGAATAGAATGAGAAATTTTTGAGAAAAGTGAGCAAAACGTTGCACTTGAAGTGCTGATGTTTTCTGCTGAGTTGGTGCCACCTCGCGTAAATTGGTGACTTGAGATTTTTAGTGTAAAGTAAACAGTCAGAAAGCGGTTTTTTTCTTATTATTTTTTGATGTGGGATTTCTTTTTCACACCGAACGATTAGTGGTAAGTGGTAAAGGTCTTGACAAAAACAAGGGTGTTTCTTGTTCATCTTAGTATGTGGTCTTTTCTCTCGTCCAGGGCCGTTGACCAGTGGGCGCTATTGTGCCCCTTTTCCTTGCCTGCAAGTCATATAATTTAAGGATTAGGGGTTGTTATTTTTCCTGTTCACTTGGTTCCAAGTACGAAGGGATCTTGTTTCCTCTATGCACAATTCTGCACTCCTTTTCGTATTTTCCGCATGAAAAACAAAGGAAACTGTCAACTTGCTTTTAACCAACCTTTTCCCTATTTTCTGAGACTAAAAATAGAACTCATCAAATCAGTGTACTGGAAGAAACTTGAAAACAAGGGTACAAATTGGAAGCATACATTAGCATACGTGGGAACCTGCAATTTTCTTCTAATTTTATTGCGGCTTTCTCACCTTTTGGTTGGCTTTGAATTAGCAAATGCACCAGCTGGACCCTTCTTCTCCTTTTTACACTCAATAGATAAGCAATTAAAAAAGCAATAAAATGTTCACAGTCCCAGCGGCAGCTCCCGAGTCGGATTCGGCAAAAAGACTATGACACCTGTCGGCTTTTGCCCACTTCACTCGACCAGGTAAGAATTATACAGCTGCCGTAAAAAAGTATTGCCTAGTGGAATTTATTTTATGAGTCCAGAGTTGGATGCTCGAGGTGGGAAAGAGAGAAGGGTGAACGCAGGGGTTGTCGGAGCTTAGGGCCATACACGTGCATAGGGTACAGCGTGGCGGATGTTGTGATATTTAGGGAGGTGAGCGTGAAACCCGAAGCGTGAGACTGACCAGGTCTTGTGACAAGTGGAATGTCAGTTGGAAAATGTGTGACCATTGGTTAGAGTCAAGTGTGATTCCATGGCTATCAAAATGTGTTGTCCGTGTTGTCGTTCGATTGACATCTCACTCACCTCGCGCCTTCTTGCTGATCAGCAAGACGAATTGTTTTCGGATCTGGTTTGAGGAGTAGTGGGTATGAGTTAGACATTTTTTTTTTTTTTTTTATTAAAATTGAATATTTCAAAACACAAAATATTTTTTAACCAGTTATATTTGAATAAATTTAAAAAAAAATTTTTTGTTGATTTAGTTTGTTTTTTGGTTTTCGTAGAAAAAATTAAAATATCAAAAATCTTGAATTTTATAGAATTTTTTTTAATAAAAATAATAGTAGGAGATAACAAAACATGAGTGCCATCTGTTGTTGGTCGTTAGAAATATATTTTTGTTTATTTCTTATTTGATATTTTTAAAATTAATTATTAAATAAAAAAGATTTTTATATTATACCGTAGTTACATTCCTCTCTTAAGGTTATTGTGCATAAAAATTTGCTGGCGTGTGGTAATAACTTTATTTTGCATTCACTTTCTTCTTAATTGTAGTAATTTAGTCCAATCAGGTCGGCATTTGAGAGCTGATAATTTATGACTTGATCCTTTTTATATAGTAACCCTCCACTTTGCTAGCTTCAATATCTTAATCAAGTCGAAGGATTAAAGCGAATAGAAGAAAAACTTAATTTCATACAACAACATAAAAAAGTAGAAGAAAAATTGCTTAAAAGATAAAAAAGCTTATGCATTTAAATCACGTTGCACCAAAAGAATCACACTTAAAAATTGAAAAATTAGAAACAAATTTCTCTTATTTTTTTTTGTTTAGTAAATGCTAGTAGAAAAATTCATAAAAAAAAATAAGTTCATAAATTTTTCACCACTTGTAAGTGTACACAATGGTTTGCCTGTGGCAATGCATAGCCAGAACTAAATTTAAAAAAAATGATTTACTGGGGTGTGTCAAGTGAGTCTGTTGGGGTGGCCCTGGCTAGGAGTGCGACTTAATCTATTAGTAATTTTGTAGTATGCAGAAAGTTGAAAAAAAAACCAAAAAACGCACAATTCTAATTTTTTATTTTTTATTTTTACAATTTAACACGTTTAATGTTTTTTAATATTTATTTATTCAAATTTGAAACCATAAAAACATAATAACGTCATGTTAAAAATACCTTGAGGGGAAGCTGAAAACTAAAGCTCGAAGCAATCTGTTTTGTTAACGACTTAACGTCACCTAAAAATGGCCTCTGATCTCAATCGACTTACCATACCCTAGTTTGAATTTCAACACCTCCCGACGGGAAAGGAAAGAACTAATCAAGCCACCTGTAAGTGTGGACGGGCCTAGAGTATTGAGAGGCTTAGGTCAAGGCCCCTTAAGGGCATAACTCGTGGGTGGAGCAAGTTGTCTGCCCCTGATGGCAGGTGGCAGTGGCCGATGTGTCCCGCGCGGGGCCGACGAAACCAGCGTGCAAGCACCGAGCACAAGATAAATGACTGGCCCAGCGGGCGACGAGGGTGCAGCTCGCGGGCCCCCGGCGCTGGGGCCATCATTTTTCACAGGTCGGAAAAGCGTGACACAACATAATTACGCTGGGCGCCCCTTCTTTGCCTTTGTTCGAGTGAGAGAAAAGTTTGGTCAGAGGCACACAATTGGGGCCAGATGGATTTCTTGTAAGACAAGTCAAGAAATTCGGACGATGCACCGCAATCATAATTGAGAGAACTTTTGTCACACCAAAACCACACCCATACCACGCACTTTTGCGGTTTTCGGGTTTGGAATGTCAGAATGAAGACGACTTATTTTCCCTACTTCGTGATCAAAACACGAAGCGAGCTAATGAAATTTATGCTGCGCTTTTTAAATTCTTTTCAAAGGAGTGTCTTTATAACTGCTCAAAAATTTTATAATGAACAAATTATCTGTATCAATCGTTAATAAGCAGGTGCAACGATAAATGATGACATTGGGATATGTGGGAATTATATTTTAATCGCTTTCTCTCAATAATTCTATGATTAAAGTGTAATTAAGGGGTTATAAAAGTGACACGTAATATACAACGATGGTCTCGGTTTATTATTATTATTACCGTACTCTTTAATATTTATTAAATAAATTAAATAAATATTTTTTGTTTAAACCTTAATTTAAATTCAAATTGAATTCATTACAGACACAACAATCAATGAAGGGTGTCATCAACATCAACATCAAGAAGCTAATCCTGAATGCATTTCGTCCAGTGTGAAGACTCCATCTTTAAGTGTTGACTTTCCCTGTTCAACATGCAACAAGAAAGACCATTTAACAGCTTCTTCAGTATTTGGATCTGTGGCATTTGACCCTCGCAACGGACTTATGGAACCTCATTTTGGTTAGTACAATGAACCGTTTTATAGTTTCACATAAACTTTAAAAGCTTGGCTTATTGTTGACGGGCCATAATTTTATATCTTCTCATTCACCTTGTTTACTGAAATATCATAATTGACCTTTACAAACTTGCTCTTGTCAGTATTTCATTCTAGAAGTTTTAAAACCTTTGTGTATTATAATGCATGTGTACATTTTTTTCTCAGAAGATTTTTATCTAAAAGGTTTTGAATTTTCTGTTCAATAGAAGATAAAGTGAATGAGAGGAGTTCAATTTGTGCATAATTACAGGGGGGCTTTTGGCTTGTACAGGTTTGGTACCACTATTGATGTAAGTGGCTGAATGCCACGTTCAACGTGCACTGTATCATTAGTTGATGTTTACGGCATTGCTTGAAGGAAGGTAGATACGAGTTATTTGCACGCATGCATCGATATCAGATGATTGGCTACATAAACTCAATTTGTAGGTGGTTCGCCTGAAAAGTTAATTACGACCATACAAAACATTGCGTTAAAGGTGCCATGTTTGGCATTATCTGTGTTGAAATAATTCACACCTAATTTAATTGGATATTATGCAAATTAGAAAGACCCCAAGGAGTGTGAACTGAGATTGTTTAGACTGATATGAGAATTAATTATTTGTTATACTTTATAATTTCATAATTTTTTAAATTTAATAATTAAATGCTAAAATGTTTATTTTTGACTTATTTTGGGGTACAAAAGAAAGATTTTACTGTTTTTCTCATATGAGAACAAACGTACCACTTTTAACTCAATTACATGAAACTAGCAATTTTCGTTTAGGGATGTGGAGGGAGAGTGTTTTCTTTCCACCAGGTGGTGTTTGAGCGTAATGTCAGTAGCTTCTCTTTTTGATGATGATGATGTAGAATATAACCTTAGGTGTCAATCAAGTGGTTGTTTTGGCGGTTTTAAATGGGTTTTTATCTTAATTTTCAACTTGAATTAAAGGATAAAGTGTGAAAGCGTGCTAAGAAAAACAGTTTTCTGGTAAAATTGTGTTCATATTGTTTACACATCACGGAATTCTCACTGATGAAGTAATTAGAAACCGGATTTGAAGAAATTTTTATCAGATTAAAATTAATCGCTCAACGAGATTAATTTTAGCTCAAGTGAAAAAATTATAAATTTATTAAATTTTGTAAAAAAAATAAATAAATAAATAATAAAATACTCATAAGATTGTTTTATTTAATTTTTGCTAAGAATTTCATTTATAATTACAATAAAATTTTAAATTCTTAAAATCCAATTGCAATTTCGTAAGAAAATTGCAAATTTTATTATTACTGCATGTGTTAACTATTTAGACTCATTGGGATAAAACACTTTAACCGCCATTTTGAATTTCATTTTGTTAAAATCAAGATGCAACATCAACAGCTGTTTCAGTCTGAACAGGCATCCAAAAGTTGCTGCTCATCAGTTGTTTATCAGAACAACATCAATATGCGTGTATTAGTATGTTGGGCGTATCAGTATGAAATATCTGAGCGAAAACATGCTTAAAGATTGTTGGATGACATTGATTGATTTGTTGCATTTTGCAAACACGTCTAACCAAGCATTTTTCCATCCGTTTCTTCACGTTCTGTGCTAATGAGCTCGAGATAAAGTGGAAAGTGTGTGTGTGTGAATTCTCCAGCAATGCAAAACCATGTTTTCTATCATTAATCATTTTGCATTTTCCTATTCATGTGAAAATAAACGATGATAGAAAAGCATGCAGTAATAGAAAAAAGACGAAAAAAAATTCTTACAAGACATGAATTCACACTTTGAACCAACTCTCTTGAATAATTCTTATCCCTTGAGGGTTTGCATGTAAATTTTTTGGATACTTGAGTATATTTACGTGGGAACCGGTTCCACTTAAATAATGGATGAATTAAAACATATCTTATTTATAATTTAATTTTCTTCAACTCCAAAAGCTAACACCACATATGACTGGTGGATTAAATTTAAAATTTTTTTTCCTCTTTCCACCTGTATACCAAGGTAAATGCGTCTGGCGATAAATTGGTGTCTGTGTATAGTTTGGAGGGAGTAAAAGGAGACACAAGGAATGGGGATTGGTGTATGGGAGGTAAAGTTATAAGGTGTAAGTTATGGCATAACGTTTGGCAACCACAGAAGCCAGAATGTTATAAATATTTCAGGGGTGGGCATTGTATATGTGCAGGCTAAGTCGAATTTGTAAGGAGGCAGCGTGGTTGAACCACCCATTTTTTGGTCCTCGTCTTATTTCTCGCTGCCATAAATCAAGGGGGTTTGTGCATTATAGGAGCATGAGTATGTGGGGTTTAAATGTTGCGAGGGTTCGGATTTAGGGGAGAAAGAGAAATATTAGCACGGAGATTAAGAACAAATTTTAAAGTTGAAATAAGTTGTTTTGGGGCAAAAGTTTTGTAATTTGTTTATAAATGAAATTGTTGGAGAATGGTTTGAAAATTTAAAAAAATAAAATTAGTAGTAAATTCATGTCTATTCTATAATGTGTGACGTGACACAACATTCACTGTTAACAGAAAGTCATTGTTGAAACTAATCACAATAAACTGGGCAAATAACAAAAACCACAATTTTAACAATATTATTATTCTATAGAATTAAGTAATTATTTTTGCTTTATTATGAAAAAATTAAAATGTTATTAAACAGCTTTTTTACCCTATAATTAATATTTACTTTAGTTTAAATTCTGAAAACAGCATAATTTTTATAATCAAATTGATATTCGCCATGTAATTGTGTACGGTAATTGCACAATTAAAAAAAGCAACGTCATGAAATTTTCATACTTTAAAATTTCGTTAAAATACTAACAAATTCTATTAAACAAAAATTTTTGTTACCTGTTGCAATATTTAGAATTACTTTTTTACGACTCCAATCCTATAATAAAAAAATTATTGCACCACGCAATTTATCCTAAATTATCAGCAGTTAAAATAAAGTTATAAAAACATTGTTAAAAAAATGCATGTAATAAAACCTTGTAATTCACCTGGTCCCAGGTAATAAGTAGGTGTCACTTTCAATCACTTGAAATCACATTTCTTTTTGACTATATTAAGTAAGAAACGAGTAGATGAATGTACTAATTTAAATTTTTTTTTGATGCACACCTGTTGTTCATGAAATTAGCCCTGTTGGTTTGACGTGTGCTGTCACCTCTTCGTTTGTCTCATTTTCTCTTCCGTTTTAACCATGCATGAAAAACTCTTCCCAGATGTTGTTCCTAAATAACCCAAAAAATTGCAGGTGTCTGTAATAGGACAGCAGCTGGCGATGAGGATACGGAGATGTTTAAAGGAGCAGTTCGCTTCTTTGGGGCCACTTTGGGAGGGGGCCACCTCGGCTTCTTCTAACGGCTGTCAGTAGAAATATCACAATTGGCTGGTAATTACGGGCCGGTCCCAGGCGCGTGAGTGATGTATCTTGCGGCAGTCACGAGATCTTTGCTGCCTATTTGCCTTTCTTGCAACTACTATGGTGGTGAGGAGGTCGGCGGAGTATGTGGGGGGAGGGGTAGGCAAAATGGCTTTATCTTGTGTAGTTTGGGCACAGCTGTTATTTTCGCCAGGCCAAATTGATGCCCACGGATCGCATTCATCACAAGGCTTAATAACAGGCCTGGTGCGAAACACCCAAGCCGTGCTTTTGACAGCAATTACACAGCAACAGCATAGCTATAAGGGAGAGATAGAAGGAAGGGCGCCCTCTGACCAGTATGCCAAGTTGTCTCTACTTATTAACTACTAGTATCCTTGGCACCTTCGTGTCAAAAACCTGCCATCATCATCATTACGAATCGACATGTATTGGTTGATATGTAATTTATGTTGAGGAAATGATTTCGCTTTGTAATGCCACTTGTTGAAAGGTGGCATGAGATGAAGAAGCTATTAGGCAATGATTTCTCTCTTATTGACAAAGGGGAGGATCAGAACACACATGAGATTTTTGTTGGGAGGTCAATTTTTTTTTTCATTAAGATTAAGTCATAGTTGAAAGTTTAGATTAGAAGTTGTCATAATACTGATGCTTATTGTTTAATATGGCTTGCAGTGAAACGAAGAGTCATTAGCATTGATTCTTAATAATATTTTGATTATTTCAATAATCGAAATTTTAATAATCAA
>JAQFZN010002565.1:0-11050 GCA_034687075.1 Geophilus carpophagus | reverse complement strand
TTTTTTTTTCAGTGGCGGACAGTCATTAGCAATGAATATAGTAACAGTGTACGACATTCAGAACAAATTCATAGCGTATTCAGCTCCACTTCCAGAAGTTATTGATGTTGTTTCTGAATGGGGGTCACTTTATGTCTTGGGTGGTGACAAAAAGGTATAAAAATAAGATATATAAAAAATATTAAATCAAATTAAGTAAAAAAAAATAATTAGAGTATTATATCTTTAGCTTTACCATTTGCAAGAAAAAGATACCCAAAGTAAATTAGACATGTTGTTCAAAAAGAGCCTGTATGCTCTTGCCATTGAGTAAGAAAATATAGTTTAAAGTTAAAAGTTGTGGATATTTGTAACTAAAATTTTATTCGTTAAATAGATTAGCAAAGAGTCAACAATATGATGAAGATGGAGTTGTTGATATTTTTAGACAATATGGAGACCACTTGTATAGCAAAGGCGATCATGATGGGGCAATAGAACAATACATTAAAACTATTGGAAAACTTGAGGCTTCTTATGTAATTAGAAAGGTGTGTAAACTTAAGAAAGGATTCCTAATTTTGTGATTACTAAATTGTTTCACTACTTAATGCATAGTTTCTTGATGCACAACGAATACATAATTTAACTGCATATTTACAAGCACTTCACAAACAAGGGTTGGCAACTGAAGATCACACAACTTTATTGCTCAATTGCTATACAAAACTTAAAGATACAGATAAATTGGATCAATTTATTAAGGTTAAGTATTTAAAAAAAAAATTTTTTCTTCTGCTAATGAGTTTATGTATTTTTTTAGACGAGAGATGGAGCTGTAGATTTCAATGTTGAGATTGCTATTCGAGTTTGTCGCCAAGCTGGTTATTATCGGCATGCTCTACTGTTGTCAGAGAAACAAGGACAACACGATTTATATTTAAAAATTGAAATTGAAGATTTGCAAGATTATCAAACAGCTTTGAATTACATTTCCAAATTAGATTTTACAGAGGTATGAAAAATTAATCTGTTGCTTTTTTCATGTTAATTCTTATTTAATATATCTTAGGCTGAGAGTAACATGAAAAAATATGGGAAGATGCTAATGACAATAATTCCCGATGAAACAACTGAATTCCTTAAGCAACTTTGCACAGATTTCAGACCTTCAAATAGTAAGTTTTAATTATGTTATTTGTAAAGGAGTATTTCATTTATATAAAAAAAACATTTTTAGAGCCTTTGATTGATGCTAATATGTTAGATGGTAAGTTGTTAACATGATAAATATTTATCAAGTTGTTACATCAACAATTAGTTTAGGTTCTAAGCCAATGAAAATTGAACGAGCTGAAGCTAAAGATTTCATCCACATTTTTGTCAACAATTCTAAACATTTAGTTTCTTTTTTGGAACATACAATTAAAGTGTGTGAATAATATAGGAATTGTTATTGGTAAAGATTTATTTATCCTTTATTTTCTTTCCTAAAATAGATTCCAACTTACCCTGGTCAAATATCTAGTCTAGTTTATAATACACTAATAGAGTTGTATTTGCAAGAATACACTCAAGAAAAACAACCGAGTGTAAGTTTAACTTTCATATATCAAGTTTAATTTTGATAATATATTAATTTTAATTCTGATAAATAGATTCGAAAAGACCACGTAGAAAAAATACTGAATTTACTTCAGTCACCTGATGCTGGGTACGATTTAGATCAGGTTTTAGTTTTATGCCAAATGAACAATTTTAAACCTGGGATATTGTATTTATATGAAAAAGCTAAATTATATCAGCAAATATTAAGATACTACATGGATCGTGATGACTTTAATAATGTAATTAACACCTGCAAGCAATTTGGGTAATGCACTCATCACAGAATATTTCCTCTTTTTTTTTAATATTTGATTGTTTTTTAGGTCTCAAGATTCAAAATTGTGGATTCAAGCTCTATGGTATTTTTCTAAAACAGATGACAGACAAAAGAATTATTTAATCGAAGTGTTACATCACATTGAAAAAGAAAAATTGCTTTCACCACTAATGGTTGTAAATACACTATCAAGCAGTTCGTTGACAACTTTAGCTGTGATAAAGGTGTTGTCTTTAGACTAATTTATAATTTCAGTTACATGTTAAATGTTTTATTTAAGGATTATATAATACGACAGCTGCAAAAAGAAAATCAACAAATTGCTGAAGATGAAGCAATGATTCAACAGTATCGAGAAGATACAGAAAAAATGAGAAAAGAGATTGAAGATATTAAACATAAGTAAGTAAATTTGCATTTGCTCACATTGATTTATCATCTATTTTTTATCGTTAGTCCCCGAGAGTTTAAAGTAGCCAAATGCAGTGCTTGCAACCAGCAGTTGGAATTACCATCTGTTCATTTCCTTTGTCGTCACTCATACCATATGCAGTTGAGTTTTCAAGGTTAAATTAAATTTAAAAATAATGAAATAATTAAAACTATTTTTGTATTTTATAGCTGCTTTGAAAGCTATGCAGAAAGTGAAAATGAATGCCCTGCTTGTATGCCTGAAAATCGCAAAGTTTTAGAAATTATTAAAGCTCAAGAAGAAAATAGAGACCTTCACGAGTTATTTCATCACCAAGTACGACACAGCAATAGCTCAACTTTGAAATATTTAATAACGTAATTAATTTTTTTTCTCTAAAATTCCAGCTCGAAGTTGCGGAAGATGGTTTTTCGGTAGTATCGGAATACTTCGGACGTGGAATTTTCAATCGAGTAACTCTAGTTACAGAGGCATTAGTAAACAAACGGCCACAATCAGTTTCCCGATCATCATTTTCCGAACCGGCAAGACCAATAAAATTACCACCGGTACAGCAACTAGAACTGTCAAGAAGTGCTAACATTGGAGCGTCAATTTCTCAACCGAGCAATTCCATTAAACGACAAACTCGTAATTATCCAAATACCAAAAATCCGTTTGAAACGGGACCAAATCCATTTGAGTCTGGTCCGAATCCCTTTGAAGAACCATATGACGATAGTTTAAACCCATTTGAATCGTGAAATAATAATGAAAATAATTATCAAATTACTAAATTAAACAGATAAATAAATCTTTTATATGAACGTGTATAAATTTGCTTAATTATGCCTATTACATAAATTACATAAATAAATTTGATTAGAAAAAAAAGTCATTTAAATTATCAGTAATTTCAGACATGTAGGCTGCTTAGAATCCTCTGTTCGACAGATAACCAGCTAGCATCTACAGCTATTTCATTTTCCAACTGTCGGTATTCATTTTTTGGTTTTGTTTTATGCTTCAATACTCGTGAAATGATAGTCACAGCATCACTTTTGGCCAAGCGCTGTTAATAAATTTAATACGATTGTAAGTATGGTTATAATTTAGTTAATATGAGTATTAATTACCTCAATAGCTATTGATAGTAACACATTTGCTACAGGAAGAGTGATTAGCCACAACCTAAATATAAATTGTCCTTCTATATTGTCTGTGTTTAATTGAAAAATAAGAGCAAGCCACTTGAATGGATGGACTAAGAATATTACATTTGCAGTAGTAAAAATAGTAAGTGCACCAATCATCCATACTAGAAAAAGAACAGTTATGAAGCAAATGTTTTGAGATGATTGAATACTTCTAAAACCATACCATTACTGTAGATTGGTTTACGGAATGGAGGACCCGTTGAAAAAACAGCAGCTAATATAACGTATTGGAATGTTGAAACGGAAAATATTACGGTACCATCCCAATTAGTCACAACATCGTCGTCTTTATCAGAAGGTGTGGGTTTATACCTTTTTTTTGTACTAGATTAGTTCAATAAAATGTAAATAAATAAATATAAACTTACCATTTCTGGTCATGAAGAAACAATATTGCAAATATTTGTATAGCTGCTGATAAAAGAATTTGTAACACAACAGAAAAAATTACTGCTAAACTAACTAGGCTTCCTGGAGGCCGTACAGGCACTACATCATCAAATGCTTTTGTATAACTCACTAAAAAAATATGAAGTTAAAATTATAAATTAACAATTCTTTCAACACTTACTAACTAACGCCATTATAGTAGCTAAACACAAATCAATATACAAAAATTGGTAATCGCCCAGATTAGTTCCACACTGAAAATGTATAATTATTAAAAATTAAATAACATTGGAGGGTCAAAGTTGGAACTAGCAAATCATTGAAATGTGTTTACCGTATATAAAATAAGAACTGAAATAAACTGCACCATGCTGTAGAGTGCCATGTATTTAAAAACACCAAACGAAGTAACAAGAGCGCATCTGCCCTCTTTGATTGCAATAAGGACACATTCGATGTTAGGAATAGTGGATGTGAATGGTGCAGCCACTGATGCTTCAGCTTCTGATAAAGAAATTCCCACGTCAGCAGTCTTAAGAGCCTGTAGAAATTGATTGTAGCTAATTCAACAAACACTTTACGAAAGATTAAATTACATACCGCACAATCATTTGCTCCATCTCCACACATTCCGACTAAATAACCAATTTCTTGTAATTCTTTAACTAATTGTGCTTTTTGATCCGGTGCCATACGTGCAAAAACTGTCCCTTTGACAATTATTTTGTGAAAATAATCCGGAAAATATTGCCGAATTATCGAAAATGTTTTTCCACTCATGCAAAAGGTGAATTGTCCTCTTAATCCATTTTCCACATCAATCGCAACTTCTGTCTTTTAAGTTAAATAAAATTAATTACAATATAATAATGTAAAACAGAATTTATCTTACATTATTCACAGATGTACTTCCTCCCCAATTATCATCTTCTCCGTTTGCATATTCCATTTTCATGAATGCTTGTTCACCCAATTCAGGAGGATGTGCAATAACTATTATTATTCTGTTTATAGGTGCTATCATTCCACATTCACGTGCAACACTTATTGCTGTATGCATATTATCGCCTATAACCAGTTTAAGAATATATTTCTAACATTTCAAATAGCCAAAATTTACCTGTAGCCATGATTGTTCTTATTTTTGCAGAATTTAATTTCTGAATTACAGCAGTTGTTTCAGGTTTTAACGTATTTTGTAAGACCAAAAGCCCAAGCAGCATCAAATCTTTCTCTACATCGGCCCTAAATCAGGAAAATGAATATTTTTGTAAATTAATAATTAGGCATTTTCAATTTAAAACCTTTTAATTTTTTGCGCATTGTGCCAGGTTAACTTTGAATCAAGTGGTTTCCACGCTAAAGCAATGACACGATAACCTTTAACTGTGTAGGATTCCAACCGTTCCATGAAATTAATGGGAACTGAATCAGGAACACATAAAGTGACTATTTTTTCCGGGGCGCCTTTAACATACAAATTCATGTGTGTTTCGTCTAAGATTCGAGCTATAACACTCATTCGCTGTAAATTGGATGAAAAAGTAAATTGTCGAATAATTCCGATCTCGTAAGGTGCCGAAGTTCGACCGTTCATGTAGTCTTGACTAGTAATTAGACTTAAATAACTAGGATGTACGATCATTGGCTGTAACAAATCATATCTTGTATTGTCAGCACCAGGTTCTTCAATCGTCTAACGAAAGGGGAAATAAATAATTTAATTAATTAAATTTGTATTTTATTAAATAAAACCACTTTAATTACCCATCCAGTTGATTGAAACATTTTGAGATCCATCGGATCACCTCGAAGTTCACCATTTATCCTAGTCAGAGTGTGACAAGTTGCCATTACTGCAATTATCGGCGATCTTTTATTAAATTTGCGTGGATCGTGTACCATGTTTTGAAATCTAGTGTTTTTTTTTATTTAAATTAGTATCTACTGTAATTAAAATTAAATTAACTAATAATAGTAAATACATACATTTCCTGCTCTATTGGTACAACACCTGATAAATCCAAACCATCCTCTGTCAACGTCCCTGTCTGTTTAATATCAAAATCAATGAAAGAATAATGCAATAATTATTAAATGCTGTACCTTATCAAAGCATAATAATTTAATTTTTCCACAAACATTAATTCGTGGTGGACTAGTACAAAATATTTTCTGCTTTTTTAACCGGGATTGAGCATAAATAGACCCAATTGTCATAGCAGCAGGAAGAGTTGGTGGAACTACTATAGTTACAATATCCAACATTCGAATAACTATTTTTTTAATGTTATGCTGTTGTTGTATAAATTAAAACAATTAATTTTTAATGAAATAAAAGTTTGTTTTGTTTATATTTAAAGAAACTCACTTGTTGATTTATATAAATATGTAAAGAATAACCAATTCCTGCTAAAGCTATAACAAATAAAACCAAAATAAATCGTATGGAATCACGATAAAATTTAAATCCTAACGGTCTCGGATATAAAATCGACCGCACTAATTCCCCTTTAGTAGTAGAGAATCCTAAGAGCAATTTCACCAGTTAATATAATTGAAATTTATGCGTATATTTATTCTTTTACCAGTCCGCACAACAACTGCTGTAACATTACTTTGCCCATAGTAGCGTGTTTGGATAATTTCTGTGCCACAGAATAATGTATAACGTTTATGTTTTTCAGGACTGTACAATTCAGGTTCATCTTGATGAGGAATTTGAGTTTTCATTATCGGTACGCTTTCACCTATAATAAAATTAAATATTAATTAGATAAAATTATATTTCAATTATGCAAAAAAATATTAATTACCAGTCAGCATGCTTTCATTTGCAATACAATTACCAGCTATGAGAATCGCATCACAAGACATTATGCAGCCTTCGGATGGAATTATAATTACATCACCAGGAACAAGATCTTTGGATGATATTTCTTCAATTGTTTTATTCCTTCTCAATACTTGTACATTTAAATTGTCAGCACTAACAACCATGTCGTGTAGTGTTTGACTTTGCTATTTTTTTTTAAATTTAAATCATTAATACTTTATTTCTAAACAGCATCACTATCAAAATTTCATTATTCTATTATCTTTGTCCTTACTTTTCTGATCTCATAAAGTGAAATCATCATGGATAACGATGTAATGATAAGAATGCAGACAGAAAAGGCAATGTAGTAATCCGAAAACCACAGAATAATACTAAAGACTTGGAATACATAAAAGGGATTTACAACTTCCTCAATAAATAATTTAGCATAAGATTTAACTTCAATGCAAATACTATTTTTATCATACACCAATAATCTATAAATTAAAAAAAATTAATTAAAATTATTAACTTTTACAAACCTAGTTTTAAAATACTATCATATACCTCATGGCTTGTTGTTCTTGGCTCAATCCGGGAAATTTGTCTAAAAAATCTGCACATAGTGTATCATAATCTAATCCTCTAAGTTTCTTGAAACGACCCATTTTGTAATCCCAATAATATTTTAAATGACGGTGAATAAAATATTTGAAAAATTTACCCTAAAAATATAATGTTTATGTATTTGAGTGAAATTATAAAATTAAATTTCTTAATAAATTTTACCTCATTCTCAGTTAAATCTGAGCGATCTGTAATTTCATATTCCTGATTAATTGATGGGTTTAAGGGAGAATAACTGAATTCAGATGGAAATGATCGAGAAACTTTATCAACAATGATTCGAACAACATCTTCTTCACCAGACTTATTTTTCAGAACAGCAACATCTGCCTTATACAACGAACATTTTGAACTATAAAATCGCACACCCCATTCTGGCTTCCATTTAAAAACGAAAAGAATTAATCCCAGTGTCAACACAACACTGAAATAATAAAGAATAATTTTTGCGGTGCTCTTGCAGTAACCTTGACATATCTAGAAAAACAAAATATAAGTTAAAATTTATTTAATGATAAAGATCAAAGTAAATACCAATTCCTCATCTGTACCCTCGTTCAAAATACTGCACGCTGACACACTCGCTGCAAATCGGCGATAAGATACTGGCATATTCCCTGCAATAAACGTTTGTTATTTAATAAGTGATTTTTAGATGCGATGGGTTCAGTTTCAGTTTAATGTTTCAATTTATGAACGGAAGCGCGAAACTAATCTTTTTTTTTTCGCTAATGACTTCATTCTACACACATGCCCTATCTTTTAGTTACAATATCGGTATACACGTGAGAATGTATGATAATAAACAATTCAAATACTGATTAGAAGATAACACTTAAAATGTCTAAATAAATACTCACTTTTCAATTACATTTGCAGAAAACTGTAAGATGAGATGACGAGGTAATATGAACGTCATGAGATCTTTGTAATTACGAGTCGAGTTTATGAAACAATTGTATGCAAGTTGGCTATAACATACACCTGGAATTATATACCTAAATAATAATAATAATTAATAATAATAATCATACATAATAACCTAAAAGTAATAAAATATAAAATATGTTTTTGTGAAATAAAAACCATTACTTGAAAATAAATTAATTGAATGTGAAGGATGAGAAATGTGAAAGAGACTTCTATCACGCCTGCTCAGCCAGCTGATTACCTATTGAGTATTCTTGCGAATGAAACTGAAACACTTTTTGTATCGTCTCTTTAAAGACTTGTACATCAATGAAGTATAGGTCTACGATTAGACAGATTATTATTTAGGTGGTAAAATAAAACGTGAAGGAGAAGGCTTGTAAATGCGGTTAAAGCATGGAAAATATGGGTAAATATTACGGTATAAAATATTAGAACTGATTTTAAGTGTACAATATTAATTAAATTATGTGTCGCTGTTCTCAATAGTCTCTGAAGACATTTTTATAGAATTTATGGAAGTTGCCATTCATTCCATATTGTACGTACGGCAACTTTACCCTCGAAATATTTTCGAAAAACGGAAAAAATATAGTATACCGATTCCTGTAGGTATATTAAAAAAAATTATCAAAAATTCTTTCGTAATATGTGAAATTTTTAGATATCAACTCATCAGCTCATCAATAAATATATCCAAGATACTTTAGACGCAATAAAATTATTATTGAACAATAATTTAGAGAAAATTTCTGTTGTCATTATCAATAAAAATCATAAACCATTAGAAAAGTTTGTTTTTGAAGTAGATCTGCACAGCAAGTTTAATTGCCAATTGTAAGTATTTCATAAACTGTCTTTTACTAAATTTTTTTAAAAATTAAATTGCTTTTTTACCTTAGGGAAGATTCCTACCTACTGAGATTAGAAAAAGCAATCAGAGAATTTTGTTTGAAACTAAACGTCTGTGATTCCTCTTTAACTTCTTTGCCACCTGACTGCTATTTCATGATTCAAGTTCACACAGATGAAAGTACAGCTGCAAATATGGAAATAGATGCTGCACAAAATGTAGAAATAAGTTATTTTTCATTTTATATATTTTAACTAGATATTTCATTTTAACAGTTTTTGAAATTCCCATGGGTTGAAGCTGATCCATTCCAGACAACTGTAAATAAATCGCATATTTTACCTCTGAAACATATGGATCACGAGATTTTGAAAGTATAATTTCACAAAAAAAAGTAGAATCAAGAAATTTTAATTTTAAAATAAAACGTTAATTTTCAGATGCAGTTATATGTAGAAGAAAGTGAAGAAAAGTTTTAAAATAGCATCAAAACCTCAGCCATTTTATTTATTTATATTATATTGATAATGTATTGAGACAAGTCACCTGTTAAAAGTATAGAACACTAATTTTTTAAACTCCCACTTCACATTTCTTTTTGAAAAAATATCGTTAGAATAAACAAACTAATTAATAATTCAATTTGAATATTAAGCTTATTACTGCTTGAAAGCCTTTCACAATCGTTTGTATATGGTCCGATGCAAGATGCATATGCCATTACATGGGCAATATAATTCTGTTCTTTTAAACCGTGAAACAAATGTGCCATTGGACCATGAGCATAAATTGCTACATCATCACCTCCATGTGTCTCATCAATATGTGGAACTGCTGCCAACTGTACATAATTCCAGCTAGCTGCAACACAAATCAATATGAAAAAATAAATAGCATGAAATAATTTTATTTTTTATACTTGTATCTTCAAGAGTAATATTATATCGCTGTCCTTTTTCTGTATAATTAAATCCAGGTCCTGTAGTGTACATTATAGTTGTATATGGAAGGTGATCAATGTCCGATACATCAGCAAGTCCTATATGATAAAAACAATATATAATAACGAAGCGACTATATATTGACTTAAGACTTTTATACCTAAAATGTTGTTTCCTCTTACGGGGTACCCGTTAATTGTCATTACATGTGCATGATCTGCCGTTACAAGAATAAGTGTCTCATCTAAATTAACTTTTTTAGTTGCTGCAATGATGGCATCTTCCATAGCTAATGTCTCCTCTAATGCTTTACGTCCCAATGATTCATGATGTGCGTGATCGATTCTACCGCCTGTTCAAACAGACATCATTTCAACTTAAATTCATTTTAATTAATGCATAATGAAATTTTCTAACCTTCGACTAACAAAAAATATCCTTTTTCACTTTTATCAAGTATTTCTATTGCTTTTGTAGTCATTTCAGCAATGGACGGTTGTCCGTCAGGATTCTTATTACGCTCATTTTCGTAGCTCATGTGTCGATCAGAAAATAATCCTAAATATAAATTATTTATTTAAAATGATAAAAGATTACGAAGGTAGAATAATTACCTAAAACAGAATCGAATTCATTTACGTTTATTTCATTCAATTCTCCTTTTGTTGATACAAATTTTCGAGGTTTATCTTTCGCGGCCATATTTTTCCAATTCTCTATTAAATTTTTACCATCTAATCTAACTCCATACTTTCCAGTTTCATTTTTATTAGAAAGAAAATGTTGCCTCCCACCCCCAAGAATAACCTACAAATATAACAATTAATAATTATAATTTTTATTTATTTATATAATAATAAAATTACTTTTAAATCACTACCAGGCTTATCTTCAACTAATTGTCGAGCAATATCTTTACAAGCTGCATCCCGTTCAGTCATGAAATTATCAGATTCCCAATCCCGATTAGGAACGTGTGCGTAAAGAGCTGCTGGTGT
>JAQFZN010002564.1:0-11051 GCA_034687075.1 Geophilus carpophagus | reverse complement strand
CAAAAGAGATGTTGCATTAAAATTACTATTTCTCAAAAGAGATGTTGCATTAAAATTACTATTTCTCAAAAGAGATGTTGCATTAAAATTACTATTTCTCAAAAGAGATGGCTACTACACATTCTCTCAAATGAGATTACCTTACTACACATTATTCTCTCAAATGAGATTACCTTACTACACATTATTCTCTCAAATGAGATTACCTTACTACACATTATTCTCTGCTGAGATGTTACATAAATTATCTTGTCTCAAATGAGTTGTAATATATATATGTATATATTATTGTCTCACATGAGTAGTTTTACCCTTTACTCTACTGAGTAGTTTTTCACACATTTCTGCTGAAAAGTACACCCATACCTCGTTTAACAGCCTAGATAGGTTCCAGAAAAGTTGGCCGTAAATCGAAAAGCCGTTAAACGAATCAAAAAAATTTGTTTCAAATCTGTTCCAATTTTTTATAAAATAAGAGTTTTTAGGGCCGTAGAACAAAACATTGTGGGCCGTAAATCGAAAACGTGCCATAATTTTAAAAGATCGTTAAAGTGAAACACCGTAAAACGAGCGGCCGTTAAACGAGGTATGGATGTACTTACAATACACAAACACAAAATTTTAATAAATACAAATTTTCTTAGTTTACAGAATTTTGCCCTCTTTTAATATTATCTTTTCTTAGATGCTAAACTAAGATGAAATTTCATATTATTTCCCTCAAATTAAATTAAAAAATACCACAATTAAATATCTATAACACATTTATTTTCTTTGCTACAGTTTGGATAGTCAAGTGAATTCTTCTGCATTTCATCATGTATAATCCAATCTAATTAGATGCAATATCACCAGAATTAATGGCCATGGAACCTTCAACATCAAGTGCAAATGCACAACAACAAGGAATAGGCTTGAACTCATATGCGTGCTGCTAAGCCTGTACCCATCATATCTGCAGTTAATGTCAATCAACTTGTACACACCATAATGGGCAATATCAGATCTATTAAGGAAATGAAGCCAAGGATGTATAAAGGGAAAAAGATGATATTTGAAGAATGGGCAAATTGTCTGCAGTATGGCTTGACAAGAGGTTTAACCAAAAATGACTGTGTCAAGTCATGAGCTAGATGTTTTATGAGTAGAGAGGCCAAGGACTGATATGAATTTATAGAGAATACTTTCAGAGATAATTGGGAAGAATTTGTGAAAAGGGCACTATTTACTTCACTACTTCTGATTCTGAAAAAATAAAACAATTTCTGGTTCTTAAACAAGAAGGAGAATCCTTCTTTGACTACACTAGTAGAACTAATTCTTTATTTGTAAAGCAAAATACTATCTCTAATACCACGATAGCTACAGAAAAATGGATTCAAGGCATGTTGCCTCATTTTGAAGCACGAGTATGCATAATTAGACTGCATCAAATGAATTTTAAAGAAGCTTTCTTGTAGTTACAAGAAAACAAGGTCTGTTTTACCCTATCTTCTAGCTCTAAGAAAAAAACTAAAGAGGAAAATGAAAAAAAAGGATAAGGAAAAAGAGCCAGAAAAAGATGAAAAAAAAGGAACAGAAATCTTATGTTAAAAACCAGAGATACAAAAGAGGTAGATTCAATCTACAGACTGCAGAAAGTGATCCAAATGGAGAAAGCAGTGGATCAGAAAAACAAATCTATTTGACATTAAATTAAAAAAATCTCAAAGCATTGGTTAAGAATTTGGAGACTGGACAATTAATGCCTCTGAGAGCTGCTGTTAACATGTAAGCTAAACAAAGAAAAAATATAATTTGCCATTGTTGCCATAAACTTAGTTACATCAGCCGAGAATGCAGAAAATGTTTGGCCAAGGCTAAACAGTACAGGAACTTTCAAATTCTAAATGCCACTGATGGGAATAAGGAAGAATATAAACCAGCCAATTTCAACTCTGCTGATTTAACTCAATTTATCAACTCTGCTGTTTCCAAAGCAGTCACCACCCAGATTCTGTCATGTTTAATGTGTAAGGGTAGTAATGCAATGACCACGTGTCCTGAGCTAAAAAACTTGCTCATGGAGCTGCTGAACACCCCCACTAATGCCTTGGACCACCAGTAGAGAATTGTTCTGAAGATAAATTTAAAGGAGATTCAGAAGAAGAACAGAGTGAAAGTTCAGCAACTGACTATTTAAGTTATATAATTCTACCAACTATGACCTACCATTAGTACCTCTTGACATCTATGTGCACCCTATGTTTGGACTCACTAAAACTAACTCACCATTTTTAAAGATCGATTTAGTTCTCCTGCATCCTTCTATGTCTCAAACTAAAAAGTTAAAGGAAGTAATAGCTCTTTGGGACTCAGGAGCCACAGTGTGCTTTATTGGAAGCAACCTGGTAAAGGAGATGAATATCTCCAAGAGCATAATAAAACCTATAACTAACCCTATTCTAGTGCACACTGCAAGAGGAGCTTTTACAGTCTATACTAAAGTTGCACTCAATCTTCAACATTATATTGTCAAATTTAAATTTCTAATTGCACCATCTGGATATGCAAATTGTGTCTTAAGACATGCCTTCACATGTCATACTGGCATTTAAAATACAGCAAAGCATAATAAATTAAGGAGTACTGAAGATCCAACTTTCAGATTACCTTATATTGAAACACCAAAATTCATGAAGCTTTTAAATAAAAAGGATTGCACAAAATTTGATTCTCAAGTCATCCCTCAAGGATCCGACTTATTGCCCGAGGACTGGCTAGAAATTGCTGTAGTCAACAGTGATGCACCAACTGATAAAATTGAGGATTTGAAGAACACTCTTCTGAAATGCAAGGATGTTTTCTCTAAACACCATGGCAAGTGTAACTTAGTTACACATAAAATCAAGCTTAAGAAACATGTATCTAACAGCAGGCACCGAATGTACAATCTGCAGAAAAAAGTAATTATGGTCACTTATTTTTAAGAACTTATCAATATAGACATCATAGAACCATCAGATGAGCCAGAAGTGATTAGTAGCCCAGTGACTGTTACTATGCCTGATGGCATGTGGTGCATAAGCATAGTAATTGCACACTCAACAAGGCTACTGTATCTGATCGGCTCCGGTACAAAATCCCTACAATCATAATCCCTAAAAAGACTGAAATCCCTACAATCAAAATACCTACATGAAAACTTGTAGGGATTTTGATTGTAGGGATTCCAATCAGGTAATGTCACATTAACGTTATATTAACATCACTTATTCCTGAAATTATTATAAATCCAACCAACCACATTCATGACCCAGATCCTTTACGTGCAACTGTTTTAAAAGTAAATCAGAATTTGAAAGAAAGAGCAGTTTCAATCGAAGAAACTCCAGGACAGATAATACAGTCTTGATTAGCTATGGAAAAAGTTTATGCACACCTCGCACATGCAAGCAAGAATGCCTTGAGGCAAACGATAAAACGTGCTCGTGAAACTCTTAGACCAAAAAAACCGTTAACTTTGCATGAACTTGCGATAACATTTGACCCAAGATATGGCTCTACATTATCTGGCATCAATCAGTTTTTGTTTGGCTCGATAGGAATTGAAAAAGACTCATCACGTACTCTTATTTTCACAACACAAAAAAATTTCCGATATTTCAGGGAAACAGAATATGTGATTAGTGATGGCACATTAAAAGTTGTGCCACACCTGATCAAACAACTTTTGATTTTGATTGTAGGGATTTCATACTAGGAAAAATTGTGATGAGAATTTTGATTAGCACGAAATAGCATGAAATCCCTATGGTTGAAATCCCTACAAGTTTTCTTGTAGGGATTTTGATTGTAGGGATTTCATACTACGAAAAATTGTAGTAGGGATTTTGATTGTAGGGATTTTGATGGAACACGATCTGATCCTATTAAAATGCCCAACATTGAACATATGATTGGGTACATGAATAGGGCCAAGTACTTTATATTACTGGATTTGGTAAAAGGCTATAACCAAATTGAAATGGATGAAAAAAACAGACCAAAAACTGCAGTAAGAACAGCTAGTGACGAGATTCAAGACATGTGTAATGTAAGAAATAAATTAATTAGGTTTAATCAATTTAATTCTCTAAGAGAATGAGCTGTTCTAATCTGAACAACAAGTGAACTAAGCCACAAGTAATGATAAAAATACAAATAAAATATTCAAATAAAACTCTAAAATTATATAAAGTTGTGATTGCCTATCGGACTAAATGCCGCAGCTAACCAGAGACACTCTATTCTCTGATTGGCCAGTGGCCGATGATATAACCATCTGGTTTTTCCAAAAATCAGTCTTGCTTCTGTCTTGCTTGGAGAAGGGCACTTTTTCAGCTCCCTTGTCTTGACAATCATCTGTTATTCCATTGGGGACTCAGATGCCATTACAAGGGCAGAGCAATCTTGCCTTTTGGCTGCAGGCCAGTCAGTTTACCCTGACAGGTCCTGTTCCCAAAGGCACCTGGGCTAATCCAAATCCTGCATGGCTTGCAGGGCTAGGCCTAAAGTTAGACCAACCAGCTATCGAGCTGGTTGGGGTTTCAGAACAAGGCTGATCTGTCAGCAAAGCATTCTGCCAGCTGAGCATGGGGCATATAATGAGGATGTGGTCCAACAAAGATTGGTTAAACCCATGTATGTCTATATGTCAGCCTTGATTATACTCTGTCCTCTCGTAATATCCCTGGCCCAAACCTTGGATGAAGCGAGAGGCGGTCATAAAGTAATAAAATAACTAGATATTAAAATTAGTAAAATAAAAATGACCAGGCTGTGCATTCTAGGGTGATTCTAAGGCAGGTTCTTGCTGAAATGTCATAAATAAAAGTAAATTACTAAATAATTCAAAACTATTAACATACAAGTATAAAGACAAAACAGAAATAATAAGAAGAAAAAAAAAGATAGAAAAGAGTACAGAAAAGACAGCACAAAAAAATAATGCACCAGAACAGGTTGCACTATATAAAGCTTAAGTGCCAGAACAGGTCACTTAAGGCAGAGAACTAAAGGGCAAGCAAACGACCATGCAAACAGCAATTGTCTACTCACAAAACCACTCTCACTCAGAGAGCCATAACTACTTACAAAGTTTACCTACTCACAAGATCAAGTCAAGATATCAATATCAAATCAAGATCAAAGCAAGTCTGGCATAACAATAGCTGACTCCCTTATTTATAGGCAAAATAAGAAAAGTCTACTTTTATCCCAAAAGGGACAATGTAATATTAAATTACCATTGGTTATCTTAATAATCAAAAAGAAATAAATTTCTAACAATTTATTTATCTTTAAACAATTTTGCTATCCTTATGCCCTTAGATAGTAAAATAAGAAAGTAGAGTTTTGACCCATCCCGTCACAACCTTTTGAAATTATGCAATTCAAGAGGATGTCCTTTGGACTTATTAATGCCTCTACAACATTCCGAAAAACCTTGGGAATGCTTTAGAAGAATATGCATTAGTATGGATTGATGACACCATCATCTTTTCTGGCTCATGAGAGGATCATGCAACATTCTAAATCTATTCTTAAGAAAATTAACACTGCAGGAATAACTGTTAACTTTAAGAAGATTGAATTTGCCAAGTCTAAATTAAAGTTTTCAGGTAACATCATTAATGTTTGAAGAGTTAAAAAATACAAGAGCAGGATTTAAAGCAGTCATACATAAGTCATTGAGGCATAGGATTTCTTACTTGTCATGGCCATCCTATGAGTGGTCATAGAAGTCGAACATAATCTATAGACATGCTAAATTGTCTTATTTCTAGCCCAAGATGAATGACGACATTACAAATTACATTTTAAAATGTGAGTTATGTCAAAATTATAAACCTAAGCAAACTAAACCTAATGCAGGAGAATATTTTCTAATAGGAATATGTAGACCTTGGGAAACCATCTGCATTGACCTAATGAGTGCAAAACTATCGAGGAAAAATCAATCTAAATGGCTATTAGTCATAGAATTATTTCCCTTAGCAACAGCTTTTGCCTCTATCATCACCGAGAAGCTTTATGAAGTACATTGCAGATGGGGAAGTTTTAAGAAAATCATCAGTAACAATGGACCTCAATATGTCAGTAAAATCTACAAAAAATTCTGTGAACATAATGGTATGATGCCTAGGACTGCTAGCATGTATCACTGCAAGCCAACCCAACGGAGCGAGTCAATTGCAAAGACCATGCTAGTTATATTTACAGACATTCGCAAGAACTGGCCAAAATTAATTAATGACTTTGCTTTTGCAATAATGTCTGCTAAATCTGAAGCTACAGGACATTCATCAATGTTTTTTAACACTGATCCAATTATTTTACCACCTTGGAGCCTTTTGCTTGCTGACTCTACAAATGATTTTGACTGTAATCACTCCGAGATTTATGTAAATGTTTTAATTAATCAGATCAAACCTGCACACCAAGACATGCATGGTAATAATTATGTGATGATGCTACCAAAGTTCAAAATTTTCACTCAATTTGCAACTCCACTCAGAAAGAGATGTTGGGATTAACCTGCTTTTAAGTTAATGTCAACGGACAATTTAATAGAAGAAAAGCAAATAGTAGTTACAGTGTCTCGAGACAATAGAAGTAAGAAGTTTAAGCAAACTGCCACTGAAGTTTTAAATACTGTAGAAGTGAAATGTGCCCATACAGTTGGACCAAATGAAAACTTATTACTCTCGATTTCTGGCTTTTATTCAAAAATTTGTCAATTGACAACTATTTTTATTTAATTAATTATGTATAATTGACCTAGTTAAAATTATAAAATTGTAAAATACGTAAATTTGCAAGTGTGTAACGTATATGCAAATTTATTGCTATTGGACGATACATATTCACGATTCTGTATATCAAACTGTGTTTTATTAATATCTTGTCATACTTCCCTTCTTGCTGTCTACTGACTATAACGAACATACTTTTAATTTAAAATTTTTTGCTTCATCTAGATAGAAATGGCAGAACATTATCCACATGAATCCTATGATCCTAATGAGCAATGAAATTGTTGATATAGAGATTTGAGGAGTAAAGAAAGGAATTCACGCAAAAGAAATTATTGACGAGAAAATGAAAGCATAGAAAGAAAAAGCCGAGATTGAGGTTATGATCAAGATTATGATTAGGAATCTCATGAAAGAAGGAATGTAGAATGGGAATGCCTAAGCAGAAAAGATTCTAGAAAAGATGTCAAAAGACACTTGCCTCCTTGTTGATAGAGAAAAAAATTGACCAACAGAGTCTGAGGACGAGGACAATGAAAGAGATTACGATTACAAAGAACAAAGACGTAATTATCAAAGTGACCGATATAGTCAAGATCATAGTAGAAGAAGATTTGATAGTCCTTACAGAGAAGAATATTGGCTTGATTATAATCATCCTCCAATCAATGACAATCAAGATTATGTAGAATGCCAGGAAAGAAGATCTTGCTAAAATCTAAATCTCAGGCAAGATATCGAGAATATATGGATCAGAACTATTTAAAAAAGATAAAGTGATACACGAAGCTTAGAAACAGATCAAAATCTAAGAATGATGACAAGGAGGCTGAAAAGAGATCAAAATTCCAAAAGCCTGACACTCAAAAAACCTTGTACCATGGATCAAGCTCTAATTATGGAAAATGAATACTTGAAGAAAAAAGGAAACAAGAGGAAGAGGCTGAGCAGTTTAGAAAGTGTCTTGAACAAAGGCCAAAGCCAAGACAGGATGAGCAACCTGAGAAAATGTTTGAAGTCTATGACAATAGTAAGTTGTTGTCTCATCCTCCTGGCAATTTGTCAAAAGACTCGAGGCTGATTACATTTGTGTCGAGCACTGAAAATCAGCACCCTGTCAAAGCAACATATATTCCTTATTTTAAAATTTTGAATAAGCAACCGGAACTAAGTTGAGTAGACACATTCAGTCAGATGACATGCCACACTAATGTTGATACTTAATCCTCTTCAGCGTTGCTTCCAAATTTGTCGGCTTTGGTACCAACTTCTTCTCTTGTCCATGTGGCAACCTCCAAACTGCAGCAAGATAAAACAAGGAGATTTGACAAGAAGGCAAATTGAGTATATCCTAAGATGGATCCCTTGATAGGATTCTTAAGCCTTGAGGTAGCAGAGTGTGCTAAAAAATTCTTTGGAGATTGGCAAACATGCAAACAGCCTATGTTCAGCCAACACATAGCTGAGTTAAAAGCCAGTGATCAAAATCAATGTTAGAAAAAATAATGAGGCACAAAAATCATCAAAGCCAATGTCCAATTCTTGGGAATAAACTTATTGGGTCTTTTTTTCATTGATGAAATATTAACTGGAGCTAAGTACTTATAACTTCTTCGAACAGAAGTACTAAATAAGTTGAAAAATTTACTATTAGCAGAGTTTGCTAGAATAGTTTTGATGATTTTTGTGCTTCCTTATTATTTTTTCTTTTTTAAACTATTCTTTGAAATAAAAATTATCACCAATAATAAAAATTATTTTTTTAGTTTTTTTTAATTTTAAGGAAAAAATGTCTTACAAACAAAAGCTTTTAATGTGACAATGTACTAAACAAATGGTGCTTTACAACTTTGCAATTGACATTTTTTGTGTACCATTGGTTGATTTAGAAGTTACAAAAGTTGCAAAACAATGACTCAACAATGTCACATAAATTTAACATGTTTTATTGAATTCCTCACATGTCATTTACTTAAATTAATAATTTAAATTTTTTTAAATTCCTATATTTGTAAAATATTTCACCTGGTAGGTATTTGGTGGGACACTGTATGTAGGTGAAACAGGTAGAGCATTAGAAGTGGGAGTAGAAGAACATAAAAGAGATGTAGAAAAGAAGAACACAAAAATGCCATGTACAAACACAAAGAAGAAACAGGGCATGAAATGAAATGGGAAACAGCAACAATCAAAACTATAGAAGAAGATTGGTATAAAAGAAGAGTATTGGAAAGCTATGAAATTGAGAAAGCTAATTAAAAGGAATATACAGGGTGTTCAGTGATAAGTGTTCCAGTAAAATAATTTGCAAAAGATTGAAGTTATTAAAATTTTGTTTAAACAAGCTAATATGAATAAGGGGGTGAAGAATTTAATGATAGTTATAAATATAATTTTTGATCACCGGAAGGGCTTTATTGTAGTTCTAACTTTTTTGTATTAGAGATAGAGCAAAACTTTCAATTAGAAAGTTGAAGAGGACAAAAAGTTATCTTAGAAAACATTCTTTTAAAATTGTTTTATCTAAATAATTGTTAAATCATCAAAACCATTAAAATCAGAAATATTTGAGTCTGAATCAGATATTTCCAAGTTTATATATTTTTTATTACATCATAACGTCACTCAAGTACGGCCTATACCCGGGTGCAGCCTATACACCGGGTGCGGCCTATTCAAAATTTTTTACACTATAAGCCCAAACATGCAGCTTATGCAGGGGTGCGGCCTATCCATAGGAGCAGCCTATATGCGCTAAAATACGGTAATAATTGTGCAGCTAATTTTTGGCAAAATTAATAATTATAATCATCAAAATGTAGGGGTCGGCTTATGAACGGGTCACACACTTTTTCAAATTTCACTCTTTAAAGTAGGGGGGTCGACTTGCAAACAAACCGGCTTATGATCGAGTATATACGATAAATACAAACGAAGCACTAAGTGCTTAAGAACACTTGAACGTAATTAAAATGGAAATAGAATAAAATTATATTTATAAATGATATTCTCTAGGAGAATTGTTGGTACGTAAAACGAACGTATCAACCAATACGTCATTCCCCCTTGACCCCAACCAATCAGACAACCTAAAGATATGATTATGGGTATATAAACCCACGTGTTGTAATTGAATACTTTGTACCAGTTTTAGCTAACCCTTACTGACTACCGAGTTAACGTACCTTTGTATTAACCCCTTTTGTAACCCTATTATATTATTTGTATCATATTTCTAAATAAAACTAACAAGAATTAAGATTGATTACAATGAGTAAGTAACTTTAAAATTATATAAACCAAATAGCTAAATAGAACAAATTATCTTAAATAAGATTAGGCCGCGCATCTCGTTTGAGGTCTAGGGGTAATCCAAAACGGGTTCCAGCTGTAATGTCACAAAAGATAAACCTATTAGTACAAATTCATTATTAGAAACATAAAGAAAGGATAAGAGAGGACAACATGCTCAATCACAGAGCCATTGGACTGATAAACATGCTCAATCTCAGAGCTGGGGACGAACAAACGGGTTGCTTCTCATAGAGCTAGTGCCAACCAGCCTGCACTTATCAGTGATGCCTATTACGGTAATCTCCTTATTACAAGGACAGTGCTTATCACAAGCCAAAATGCCAATCACAGGTCATTTACATGTTTCATTTCAAGATCATATGTTTACAGTTTCATATTAAATATAATTCTCTGCTTAACAATTAGTATTTTCTCTTTAAGAAAACTAGGGAAATTCCATAATTATCCCAAAGGGGACAAAGCAATATTTTAATAATTAATCATAACAATTTATTTATTTATAACTTTAAACTTGCCGTCCACTCAAGTGATAAAATAGGAAAGTAAGAGATTGACTCATTTCGTCACAAATTAATCAGCCAGCAAAGCAGCAATTGCTAAGATAGCAATCACAGTCAATTAATTAACTACAGCAATACAATTACCATACGAGTGATAAATTTCCAAGAAACTTGCACCAAAAGGACAAGAGTTTGGTTTAGAAAAAGCCTTAAATCAAGCAAGATGGAGCAAGAGTCTTCTCTATTTATACAGAAATGGAGGAAATCTAAAAGAAAAAACAATCTCTCATTGGCAATTAAAAAAAGAAAACTCTTTAATTGGGTCAAGTCATTAATGTGAGTGTAAATGATCGTGGGCCAACGCAAGTTTAGAAGAAAGTAGAAATAAAACATTTATTGCCTGAGAAATTTTACACAGGTCTTAACTCAATGAAAACACGAAGAGAAGTGAGGCTAACAA